>PVHX01025621.1:0-24083 GCA_004024805.1 Geosciurus inauris | reverse complement strand
TTTTTTTTTTTTTTGGTACTGGGGATTGAACTCAGGGGTACTCAACCACTGAGCCACATCCCCAGCCCTATTTTGTGTTTTATGTAGAGACAGGGTCTCACTGAGTTGCTTAGCGCCTCGCCATTGCTGAGGCTGGCTTTGAACTCGCGATTCTCCTGTCTCAGCCTCCCTAAGTGCTGGGATTACAGGCTTGAGCCAC
Organism: Geosciurus inauris; assembly: GCA_004024805.1. Lineage (NCBI taxonomy): Eukaryota > Metazoa > Chordata > Mammalia > Rodentia > Sciuridae > Geosciurus > Geosciurus inauris. The sequence continues at coordinate 23,884 of PVHX01025621.1, read as the reverse complement.
TGCGCCCGGCTTCAAGGCTGCCTCTTATCTCCTCCTCCTCCCCAGTGTAATTATGGGGCTGTCCACCGCGTCTCCTATAGTAGCCACGTCTGTAACCGCACACATGAGCAGGGTAAGGACTCCCTTACACAGGAACTCCATGGGCCAGTCACATTGGCTGCTTCGGTGCCCCTTTCTTCTTCAGCCACATCAAACTCTACAGTTTCTTCATCTCCTACACAATGCAGATATTTCCGTGGGTTATTCTTGATGACAGTCTGATGTACAAATACATCTTCTTTGGTGTCATTTCGATTTATAAATCCACATCCATTTCTGACGTTGAACCATTTGACAGTACCAAGGACTTTGCTGGCGAAACCTTTTTTCTGAGCGTCTACACTGCCAGCGGTGGTTGAAGAGGTCCGCCCCCCCCCCCCGCCCCGAGATTTCCTGCGATGAGGGCTGATGGCGCGGGTGTCACAGCGTGAGGCACGCTGCTGTCCACTGGGCTCTTGGGCACAGGATCCTGGGGCGCCGGGGCGTCCGCCTCCTGCGGATCCTGGGGAAGTGTGGTGGCGGTGGTGGTGGCCTCGCCAGCCTCCCTCATGCTGCCTCTTCTGTTCCGGCTCCGTCGGTTGGTGGACGGCTGTCACAGCTGGTGCTTGCAAGGGCAGGGCTCGTTTTCTAGGAGGCTGGGCCTGATCTCGGGGAGCAGCCTGTGCAAACGTCGCGGAGCCGGCGGCGTTGGCCTAGAGAGGATCTCACAGCCGAGGCGGCTTCAGCTCCCCGGCTGTGTGCAGACTCTTACTCGCCAAGTCTTGTTTTGGCAGGTAAACTAATGGAAAGGAAGTTTGGGAAGGTAAATATGTCACCAAATGGAATAATGGATATCCCAGGCTTTGGCTAATCATTTTTATTCTTAATTCAAAAAATAAAATATATGATTTAGCAATCGCAGCATCATAAGGAAGTGATAATCTATTCTGTTTGTAGGAATATAAGCCTGCTCAGATCAATTAGAACTTGCTCTATAAATAGAAAATCTGCATTATCTCCCGCAAATGCTATCTTGAACTCCACATTGTTCCTAAAGTCTCTTTTTATGCCTTTAGCCAAAGAGAGATTACTCAACCTTAGCTTTCTGAGGATTTAAACCTGGTTTATTTATATTTCAACTCTTGAAGCATCAAGATAGATTTTAATTATTATTTGCATGTAGAATGAGTATGATAAAAAAAAAAAAAAACACTGAGTTTCTATTATCTCCCATTGATAGATCCCAAAGGGTTAGGAGATATTGAATCCAGGGGTATAGAAGGGCCCAGCTTACATCCCAGGACCTGCAGCTTGGAAAACAAATTAAGAAAAACATGATGAAGAAGACTTGCATATCCCCCTATTCTAGCTCCTTATAGAACCATTCAGTACTTAAGGAAAAAACAAGAGTTTATTGGTAAATGGGTCATAACTGTTCTTCAACAAATCCTGCTGTAGACTTATGCAGAGATTTGAAAAGAAAATTATATTGGTAGCTGATGGAGCAGAGCACAAGTTCCCAAAATGGACCTGAAAGTCTTAATGGCTAAGGATTTGGTTCACACCAAGAGACAGAATTCCTTTGTTCCTTCTTGGAAATAAGGAAGCACTTGAATTTATTCAGAAGGCTATTTGCAGGTTTTGGTTGAGAGTACACTGAATTAGCATAGGATTTCCCTAAAGTAAAACATATTGTGCTAGTATCAGGGAAATATTTTAGATAGCATATTTTATGAGACATTTGCATTCTTTTATATTTTCATTGCATTATGAAAACAATGTATAAAAATAATTTCCAGTGCCTAATGTATTAATGTGTCTTCACCTCCATGATACCACAATTAACTGAAATTATTATCTCTCTGAACATATTGTCTCTCTGGATTTATCCTTTTAATTTGCATGGTTTCCCATGCAAAGTGAGGGTTGCCTGTATTTACAAGATTTGTAATAAAAATTTTATTTAAAGAGTTCATTTTTCTTTCTTTAGTCTGTTAGACCAGCTTCAAGAGCCAAATATGACCTCCTAAAATATGTTAGATCAGCTTCAAGAGCCAAATATGACATCCTAAAAGTAATGAATGTGTGTATACATATAAATAAATAATTTCATTATAAATATTATAATTATATATAGAAAAAAATGTTTTCTGGATAGTAATAGTCATTTTTAAACAATAATTTGACATTTCTTATTAATTACAAAATGGGAAAATGGAGAATGTAAGCTTACTTTGTATGTGAAAATGATACCAGGCTCCATCTTAAAAGGAACACCATAGTGTACATGGATGAGCAGAGATTTTCACTCATTTTTCTGTATTCTAACTTTTTATATCCTATTTTTAACACTCCCAAAGCCCAAAAGGCCTCAACAGCCTCCATTTTCTTTTCTTTTTTCCTTTATTATTTTTCTTTCTCAGTCACAGGAAAAGCAGATTCCCAATCCAAAAATCAGTCTGGGAATAGGGCTAAGTTCATGGAACAATCTTTCTGGGAGCTCTGGACTGCAACACACTGATAGGCTGAAGGCAGAACTCCAGTAATGTATGGTGGGGTTACACACAGACCCATGCACAATACCTACAGTCTGACACAGTTTGGTGTCCAGAGCTCAAGTAGGGGAATTTCTCACATGATCTTCGGAGCCATATTGGCTATGCAGAAGAGGGGTATAGAGACATCTGTTATTAGTTTTATGGTGTGGATGCATGCACACCCATTGCACTCACAGCAATTCCCAGTGCAGGACTTTCATAACCACCTAACCTGGGACACCTGCTGCAGGAGAAGAGATTAAAAGTCATGCCTATGGCAAGATGCCCACCACAACAGCAGTGGAAATAACACTCTGGAGACTCTTAGATCCATACTGAAGACTCAAAGAACTACTATGCTGTGGCTGCATGGAGCTTTTGGCTTGATCCACTTTGAGTTGAGTTTTGTGCATGATGAGAGACAAGGGCTTAATTTCATTTTGCTGCATACAAATTTCCAGTTTTCCCAGCACCATTTGTTGAAGAGGCTATCTTTTCTCCAATATATGTTTTTGGCACCTTTGTTTATTATGCGATACTGTATGTATATGGGTTTGTCTCCATGTCCTCTATTCTGTACCATTCATCTTCTAGTCTATTTTGGTGCCAATACCATGCTGTTTTTGTTACTATAGCTTTGTAGTATAGTTTAAGGGCTGGTTTTGTGATGCCACCTGCTTCACTCTTCCTGTTAAGGATTATTTTGCCTATTCTGGGTCTTTTATTTTTCCAGATGAATTTTGTCATTGCTTTTTCTATTCCTATGAGAAATGTTATTGGGATTTTGATTGGAATTGTGTTGAATTACTATAGTGCTTTTGGTAGTATGGTCATTTTGACAATATTAATTCTGCCTATCCAAGAACATGGGCAATCTTTTCATCTGCTAAGATCTTCTTTAGTTTCTTTCTTTAGTGTTCTGTAGTTTTTATTGTAGAGATCTTTCGCCTCCTTCATTAAGTTGATTTCCAAGCATTTCATTTTTATTTGAGGCTGTTGTAAATGGGGATAGTTTTCCTAGTTTCTCTTTCAGAGGATTCATCACTGATGGACAGAAATGCATTTGATTTATAGGAGTTGATTTTATATTCTACTACTTTGCTGAATTTATTTATTGGTTCTAGAAGTTTTTTGGTGAAATTTTTTGGATCTTGTAAGTATAAAATCATGTCATCAGCAAATAGTGATAGTTTGAGTTCTTTTCCAACCAATATCCCTTTAATTTTTTTCATCTGTCTAATTGCTCTGGCTAGAGTTTCAAGGACTATGTTAGATAGAAGTGGTGAAAGAAAGCATTACTGTCTTGTTCCAGGTTTAGAGGGAATGCTTCCAAATTTTTCCATTTAGCATGATGTTGGCCTTGGGCTTAGCAAAGATAGTTTTCACAATGTTCAGATATGTTCCTATTATCCCTAGTTTTTCTAGTGTTTTGAAAATGAAGCGATGCTGTATTTTGTTGAATGTTTTTTCTGTATCTATTGAGATGATCATATGATCCTTATCTTTAAGTCTATTAATGTGATGAATTACATTTATTGATTTCTGTACACTGAACCAACTTTGCATTACTCAGATGAACCCCACTTGATCACGATGCACTATCTTTTTAATATGTTTTTGTATGTGATTTGCCAGAATTATACTGAGAATTTTTGCATCTATATTCATTAGAGATATTGGTCTGAAGATTTCTGTCCTTGGTATGTCTTTGTCTGGTTTTAGAATCAGGGTGATATTGGCCTCCTAGAATGAGTTTGAAAGAGTTCCTTCTTTTTCTATTTCATGGAATAATTTGAGGAGTGTTTGTATTAGTTCTTCTTTGAAGGTCTTGTCGAATTCACCTGTAAATCCATCTGGTCCTGGGCTTTTCTTGGATGGTACACTTTTGATAACACTTTCTATTTCATTGCTTGGAATTGATCTGTTAACTTGTGTATATCATCCTGATTCAGTTTGGGTAAATCATATGACTCTAGAAATTTGTTGATGTCTTCAATATTTTCTATTTTATTGGAGTACAAATTTTCAAAATAATTTCTAATTATCTTCTGTATATGTTGTAGTGTCTATTATGATTCTATTTCCTTTTTCATCACAGATTTTGGTAATTTGAGTTTTCTCTCTCCTCTCTGTTAGCATGGCTAAGGGTTTAACAATTCTATTTTTTCAAAGAACCAACTTTTTGTTTTGTCAATTGTTTCTTTTGTTTCAATTTCATTGATTTCAGCCTTGATTTTAGTTGTTTTCTGTCTTCTACTTTTTTAAAAAAAATTTCTGTTGTTGTTGATGGAACTTTTTTTTTAAATTTATTTATATGTGGTGCTGAGAATCAAACCCAGTGCTTCACATATGCTAAGCAAGCGCTTTACCACCAAGCCACAACCCCAGCCCTGTCTTCTTCTACTTTTGATGTTAATTTGTTCTTCTTTTTCTATGGCTTTGAGATATAATGTTAGGTCATTTATTTGATGACTACTTCTTCTTCTTCTTCTTCTTCTTCTTCTTCTTCTTCTTTCTTCTTTCTTCTTTCTTCTTTCTTCTTTCTTCTTTCTTCTTCTTCTTTTTTTTTGTACTGGGATTGAACTCAGGGGTACCCAACCACTGAGCCACATCCCCAGCCCTATTTTGTGTTTTATGTAGAGACAGGGTCTCACTGAGTTGCTTAGCGTAGAGCCTCGCCATTGCTGAGGCTGGCTTTGAGATCGCGATTCTCCTGTCTCAGCCTCCCTAAGTGCTGGGATTACAGGCTTGAGCCACCGCGCCTGGCTGACTTTTTCTTCTTTTAAGGAATGAATACCATGCAATAAACTTTCCTCTTAGTACTGCCTTCATAGTGTCCCAGAGATTTTGATAAGTTGTATCAGAGTTCTCACTTACTTCTAAGAATTTTTTAATTTCCTCTCTGATGTCTTCTGCAATCCATTGTTCATTCAATAGCATATTATTTAGTCTCCAGGTGTTGGAGTAGCTTCTATTTTTTAATTTGTCATTGATTCCTAATTTCATTCCATTATGGTCTGATAGAATGCAGAGTACTTTCTCTATTTTTTTGTATTTGCTAAGAGTTGCTTTGTGGCATGATATATGGTCTATTTTAGATAAGAATCCATGTGCTGCTGAGAAGACATGTGGCAAAACAGTACATGCCAATTACTGATTACAAAATAATCAATAATTTAGACTTAACAGATACATATATATTATTCCATCCACCAACAAGCGAATGGTAAGTCTAAATTACTGATTATTTTATCGAGTTCTATAGTTTCTTTGTTTAGCTATTGTTTGGAAGATCTATCCAGTGGTGAAAGAGGTGTATTAAAGTCACCCATTATTATTGTGTTGTGGTATGTTTGACTTTTCAAAATGAGATGAGTTTGTTTGATTAATGTAGATGATCCATTGTTCAGGGCATATATATTTATAATTGTTGTGTCTTGTTGATGTATGTTTCCCTTAAGCAGTATGAAATGGCCCTATCTATCCCTTTTGAATAACTTTGACTTGAAGTCTACTTTATTTGATATGAGGATGGAAACCTCTGCTTGTTTACACTGACCATGTTAGTGGTATGTTTTTTCCCAACTTTTCACCTTCAGTCTGTGGATGTCTTTTCCTACAAGATGAGTCTCTTGTAAGGCAGCATATTGTTGGGTCTTTTTTAAATCCAATCTTCTAATCTGTTTCTTTTGATTGATGAGTTTATGCCATTAACATTCAGAATTTTTATTTAATACAAATTATTTTTATTTAATACAAATTATTTAATACAAACCAGAATACATGGTTTGTATTCCCAGTCATTTTTGTTTATTTTTGGTTTTTAACTTATCCTCGGTTTCTCTTTGATTGGGTTTTCCTTTAGTGTAATACCTCCCTTCGCTGATTTTCATTATTTTTCATTTTCTCCTCATGTACTATTTTGCCAAGGATGTTCAGTAATACAGACTTTTTCATTGCAAAATTTTTTTAACTGTTGTTTATGATCGAGGATTTTTATTTCATCATCAAATCTGAAGCTTAATTTTGCTGGATATAGGATTCTTGTTTAGCATCCATTTTCTTTCAGAGCTGGGTATATATTATTCCAAGATCTTTTAGCTTTCAGGGTCTGGATTGAGAAATCTGAAAAGATCCTAATTGGTTTCCCCCTATATGTAATCTGATTCCTTTCTCTTGTTACTTTTAAAATTTGCTCCTTATTCTGTATGCTAGGCATTTTCATTATAATATGTCTTGGTATAGATCTGTTGAGATTTTGTACATTTGGTGTCCTGCAAGCCTCTTGTATTTGATTTTCCAATTGATCCTTCATATTTGGAAAATTTTCTCATATTATTTCATTGAATAGGTTGTTCATTCCTTTGGTTTTTAACTCTATGCCTTCTTCTATCCCAATAAATCTTAAATTTGGTCTTTTCATGTTATCCCATAATTCTTGGATGTTCTGCTCATGGTTTCTTACCATCTTCACTATGTGGTCAACTCTATTTTCAAGATTATATATTTTGTCTTCATTGTCTGAGGTTCTGTCTTCCAAGTGATCTAATCTGTTGGTGATTCTTTCTATTGAGTTTTTATTTTGGTTTATTGTTTTCTTCATTTCAAGAATTTCTGTTTGGTTTATTTTCAGAATCTCTATCTCCTTATTGAAGTAATCTTTTGCTTCCTGTGTATCTCTTTATCAAAATGTTCTTTTTCTGCCTGTGTTTTCTTTCTTATATCATCCTGTAATACACAGAACATTTTAATTATACACATTATGAACTCCTTCTCTGATATTTCATCTGCTGTGCTGGCCATGGATTCTAATAATGTAGTATCTTGGTTTGTTAGGGGCACTTTCTTCCCTTGTCTGTTCATGTTGTTCATGTGTTTTCACTTCTAGCACTGTAGATCCAAGGTGTTACTGTTTTTATCCTATAGGCTTATAGTTCCCCAGCAGGGTTCCAATACCCCTCCTTTAGGAGAGAGATCAATATTAAAAGATCCAAATACAAAAAATATAAAACCTTAAGCCAAATAGCTCCTATTAAAATGTTCAGTTTTGTCACAATATACAGAAATTGTGTATTCAATTGTTATCTACAAAATAAACAGCAAGTTTGCAAAAGTGTCTACAGTTTCAGTGGTGGACAAAGAGAGAAATGGGGGTGGGTGTCGGATGAGATGTTAAGGAGGTAAGAAGTGAGGATATAGAGTTATTAGATCTTAGCATGAAAGAGGAATCAAAACAAGGTGGGTAGTAGCAGGAGAAAAGAGAGAAAGAGACTTGAGGAAGACGGGAAAAATTAGAGTACAATAAACAAACATAAAAATTAAAAATGTAAAATTAGAAGATAGAAGAATATACAACACAACAGTAATATACCATTTAGACATTCCAGTCCTCAGGAGCCTAATACACAAAAAGTACTTGTTTCACAAATGTTGGGGATGTGTGGGCAGGAAATGAGAGAGACAGAGAGAGAGAGAGAGAGAGAGAGAGAGAAAAGAAGAACAAAGATAATAGAAAAAAAGCTTGAAGGTAAATTAAAGGATTTTTTTGGGGGGGAGCGGAGTTTAGTATTTTTCCTGCTTCCCTTCTCATCCAGTGGGCGGGGTTGTCTATTGTTTGCTGGCAACTCCACCCTAAGGATGGTGAAGGTTACTAGGGTAGGAGGGTTGGTTTGGAGGCAGAGTTTCTGAAAGTGGAGTGGAGCACTTGCCAGTCCCCTTTGGAAGGCTACACCCCAAGAATCTCCTTTGGGACCCACTCATGTGATGTGGGCACCTGTTATTGTCACCTTATATAGCCTGTAGACCTCAAAATTTCTTTTATCTACTTATCTCACTCATCTCCCCACTTTCTACTTCCCAATCAGAAACCTCTCTCTCTGGAGGTCTTGTGGGCTGTGCTTTGGGGCCTGCAAACCTCTCACAGGGAGCTGTTTTGTTGCAGGCAGATCAGGACCAGGCTTTGCAAGCTACAGACCAGCCATGTAGCTGCAAGTGCTGTGCCAGGTTAGTCACTGTGGGAGAGAGGAGGGAGTTTGGGGGACTGCTGGTACCTTGATATTGCTTCTATGCCCCAACTGGTGTTTCAAGCTGGGAGTTGCCACAACTAAAGATGGCAATGGCAGTAGTGTGGATAACCCAAGATGGCAACAAAGGTGTACCAATATGAAGGTGGCTGCTTTCAGAGATGGGATGTTGGGATGAGCTGGGCAGTGGAGTTGTGTGATGTATTCAGAGATGCAGCTCTGTGATGTGCAGGTTTGTGGCAAATGGCTCTCTCCAGACCCTGTCCAGTGTCCCCATGTGCAGGCTAACTCTTGAAGGGGACTATGGCAATGGTTTCAGTGTCCCAAGATGGAGATGACTGGGGGAACCCCAAGCTGGTAGATGAGGGACCACAAGGGAGAGACAGCCAGAGGTCCTGCATGGGAGCAGCAGCTGGGGTCCTGTGTTGTGTGTGGGTCCTGATGTCAGGGGTCCTGCATGGGAATGGTGACCAGGAGTCCTGTGTGGACTAGCAGCTGGGATCCTGCACAAACATTGAGGCCAGGGGACCCATGAGGGAACACGGCCTGGACTGCCACACAGAAACATCTGTCAGTGGTCCTCTAATAACTCACAGAGAAATAATATTCCCACTGCCTGAATCCCAGGTCATGGAGTGACGAGGAATGCAGCCTCCCTCTAACCCACCATCTTGGATCTCCCCTGAATTAAATTTCTTCTGAGCTGAGCATGAAAACTTCTCCAAAATGGAATACATCTTATCAAACTCTGATTAAAATTAGAAATCAATAACAAGATAAAAACAAAATATTGTAACATATGGAGATTGTATAATAGGCTTTTGAATGATCAATAGTCATAAAAGAAATCAAAAACTTTTTATAAACAAATAAGAAGAGAGTCATATCAGAATCTCTGTGATACTATGAAGAAAGATTATAGTACTGAGTGACTACATTAAACAAACAGAGTCCAAAGATAGCAGATTAGAGGAAGAGTGCACTTCCCATCAGTTCCTTAGTGCCAAACTTAAAAAGCAGAAGACTGCTCCTCAGTGAGATGGGCAACTAAGAGAACTCACTGAAATTCAGTATTGGACAGTAAAAGAAACCATAGAGACACATAAAGTTGGAGACTTCTAACAGAATATAAGAAATAATGCACTAGAGATGCACCAGTTTGGTGGTGACACAGCAGCCATGGCTTCTGAAAGGAGAGGGAGCACAGGCAGAGAGAAATGAATGCATGGTGGAACAAAAAACAAGTGGCTTGGGGGTAACCTCTAGAATAGAGAGGAGGGTTGATCTTAGGGGAATTTTTTTTTTTTTTTGGTGGTTCTGGGGATCAAATTCAGGGCTTGGTGCATGTAAGGCAAGCACTCTACCAACTGAGCTATATCCCAAGCCCCAAGAAGGGCAGATCTTAAAGAACCCAGAATTGGTATAAGAAGTTGTTAAGTGAAAAGCAACCAAAATAATTTGTTCTATGGGCAAATAATTCAGCAGGAACTGGATCACTGGCACAGGAACCATTTGTAAGCACCACATAGTCATGAGCAGAGGTAGGAGATTGGGAATTCATAAGAGATGTTGTCAGCTGCCTACCTATTATGAGCTTCAGATCTGCCTATACCAGTGTGACTGAAATAGGTGAAATGAAAACTGTGCCTACAGTATACAGGCTCTAGATACTAAGGAAAAAGAGTTCCCTTTGTTTCTGGCATTCCAGATGTTCAGCAGAGACCAGCATCATCCCCACCAGCATAGAGTGTGGATAAAATCTCAAATACCCACTGAGTTCCAAGGTTCAGCCAAGATCAAACTCCACTACCAGAACTTCCAGTTTAGAATTCTGCACCAGCCCCACTCTAAGAATATGCAATTTGCCAGCATTCTGTAATCTATCCCAACTTATACTTGGGGATAGGATTCTCTGATTCCTAGAAAAAACAGCTGAAAGCTAGGTGAGGAGCACAAATACATTGTATTAACAATTAACAACTACCAGTCATTGACCCAAAATTTATAAAGCCCAAAAATAGATACAAAGAATAAAAGCCATCTTTGCCAACAGTTTTGACCACCTCAGTAGAAACAAACCCTTTATTTATCATTAAGATATTTTATCTTTTTTCCATCTCTTTTTATTCTGCATTTCTCTCCCCATTTTTTAATTTAATTTTTGAAATATTTTCAAAAACTCATTTCATTTTATTAGTTTTTACTTTTTTCTATCCTGTGAGATTGTGTGTAGTTGTCGAGGGGGTATTCTCACTGCATGGATAGGTTCAGAAATATTTTTCGTAAGCTTTTACTTTGATTTCATTAATTTCTTCACCATTTATTATTTAGCCTTGGTTTTACTTAGGTGGGGTATAATTATATGTACATTTGTTGTTTTGATCTTAAATTTGTTTACTCATACCTCATTTTTTGTCCCTCTTATTGCCCCTCCCTCCCTCTCTTCCCCCACTAATAGCCAAATTTTTCTTTCCACTTCTTGCATTTTTATTACTTTTTTTATATTTTATTCCTTCTTCTTTATAGCTTCCTATCTTCTGCCTCTCCTCTGTTCACTTCTTAAATATTTTATACTTTCTCTCGACTTTCTACCTTATATTTCCTCCACTTAAGAAACTATAATATCACTAAGAGAATAATAGTTTATATAATTCCTACCCAGTTCATGATGCTGTAATTATTAATACTGTGGACAACATAGCACCCACATGCTGTTTAATTCTTGATCTAGTTCACAGATTTTTATTGTTAGTGCTGATGTAAAATGAAGACCCTCATAGGTGGCAGTTAGTATTACAGATCCTTATAGGTGGCAGCTAGTGTTACAAATGCCAAAGTAGACACCAGACATTATCTTAAGGCTGTACATCTTTTGCCAACATTATTGTTGTTCCTCCTTCCTCTTTTGGGGTGGAATGTGATTAGGACACCTAAAGTTCAGACTAGTGATTCTGCTGACAAGCAATATTCACAACTCAGCCAACTAGGAGCAAATGTCACCCCACAGATGATCTAGCCCTACTCAAACCCCAACAATTCTTCAACACATATAAAAAACTGCAAACCAATAACTATTCCTCAAAAAGGAACAACCTTGAGTTCCCAATCCTGGACCATACATCAAAATGGTCATACATCAAAATGATTTGACTCATACATCAAAATCAGAGAGAAGTCCCAGAACAAAATATGTAACTTCACAAAAAGAGGATATTCCAAGGTGTAAAAGAAAGTAATCACCAGCCATATTGCTATAACCAATGAAGCCATCTTTCAAAACTGATTCAGAAATAAAAATTTTCCATCAGACCCTCTGAACATTCAACCTCAGGTCCCCTGGGTGGACAAATAAGAACTGGCTGGTGGGAACTCCATAGCAACTAGCCGAGTGGCTCCTGTGCCACAGGACCCCTGGAGGTATCCAAAGCCAAAGAATAATGGATAATAAAGATCTGTTGAAATTCTGATGAAATCCAAACCAAGCATGGTATACTATAAGTAGCTCCAACACCAACATATATATATATATATGTATATATATATATATATGCACACACACATATATATACAGACACACACATATCGTATATATTTCACTCTTCATTTTAATTTAATAATTGTTATCCTAATAGCCAACATTGTGCCCTCAATAAATATAATTATAGTTATTCTAATGTTTTAAATAATTATTTTAAAATGTTTCTATAATTGTTTATGAGCTAAGATTATACTTTTTCCTCTTATGTCCTCTTTTTGCTCTTACGTTACCCCTGCTATTTTCTCAAATCATCTCCATCTATTTTTTCTTCTTTTTACCTTGATGTGTATGCCTCTTTTCTCTCTATTCTCTTTCTGATTTTTCTTTTACTCAATTTTTTTTCTTTTTCCACTTTCAGCCATTACATGTTACAGCTATTTTACTATATCTAATAACTAATTTTTCAACCTATTTAAAAACTTTACTACTAGTTTTTACCTGGATCAGAGGAACAATGAATAACAGTATCAACAAGTTTTTCATTTTTCATAAGGTTGAATAGTATGTGGTTTTGCTCTGAAGTGACTGTAAGAGAGTTGAATGGCTTCTCAATTATTGGTGCCGATACTGGGAATATCAAAAGGCAAACATTGAATTAAATGTCAGTACATTGAATTAAATGTCAGTACCTGGATATTCACTCAGCCTGAGTCTTTTAAGAGAAAGAAAATCAAGGAATAGTCCCTTGCATAAAATAATTAATAACCATCTCAACAGAGATGTTGACAATACACAATAGGTAGACATGTAAGCAATATGAAAAATGAAGCAAACAAACCACCCCAAACAACCCATAACACTTCAGCAACTGATTCCACCAATATCACAGTGGAAAAAATATCAAAGAAAGAATTTAGAAAGTTCATAGTTAAAATGTTCAAATTGCTAAAAGATGTCAGGACTAAAAGCAGAGAGAAAATACATGATTGAGAGATCATTTCAATAGAGAGATTCTGAAAAAAACAAATGGAAACACTAGAAATTGAAAACTCAGTAAACAAAATAAAAAATTCAATGAAAAGCATCTCCAATAGATTAGACTACTTTAAAGATTGACTTTCAGGCCTTGAAGACAAAGACTGTAATCTTGGAAATAAAGTTTACAATAAAGAAAAGATGTTAAGAGACCATGACCAGAATATTCAAGAAATCTGGCATAACATCAAGAAACCAAATTTAAGAATCACTGGAATAGGAGGATTCAAGATGGAGGAGTAGAGGAAATCTGTATTCCTAGTTACTCCATAGCTCAGGATTCGAGAAGCGAGAGTACTGCTTCTCAGCAAGGTGAGCAAAAGAGGAATTTCACTAAAAGTCAATATTAAACTTTAAAATTGTCTTAAAGACTCAGAAATTTTAGCACAATAAATGAAGAAGAAAGGGTACATTGAAGCCCAAGCTGGCAGTAGCACTGGCAGTGGCAGCACTAGCAAAGCTAGTTCAACACAGTGGGAGGGAGAACACAGAGAAACAAAGATTTGGTACAGAAAAAAACCTGAGATCAGAAAAGCAGCCTCAATTTAGCTAATCCAGGAGATGCACTTTGCACTGGTGCTTGAAAAGTTCTCTATTTCTGAACTGGCTGCCGAGAGCTAAGGCTGGAGCCATGTGAAGTGACCATGCAGCTTTTACTGTGGAGCTGGAAGATCATAACTAACTCTGCCTCACTGTCCCAGCAAACACTTATTATGTAGCTAGGATGTATCTAGCAGAGCATGAGTGAAACAGGCACATAGAAGATTGTAGAATCCCAGGGGTATTCAAGTCATAAAAGCAAAGGGGAGACCAACTAGCTTCTCCTTTGAGTCTGGCAGATCACATGACTATCTGAAGCATGCCCAGAAACTGAATAGGAGGGTGTGGATACACTTAGGGACTGATCCCAAGAAGGCTATGTTTAGGGGCAGCACAATGTGAGGATTGGATCCCCTGCCCCAAGAGTGGAATAATTGGGGACTCCAGAGAAACAGACTCCCATCAGAAATCAGCCACTGCCAGACCCTATGGGTGTGATAATCTAATTTCTCCAAAGCAGACAACATCCAACAAGAGGTCTGGTAAGACCTAAGCTCCAACTTCTGGAACTCCCCTCATAGAACTCTGCAGAAGCTTTACCCTGAGAGTTTATTGATTTGGTCTATATGGACAAAACTCCTACTGACATTACTTCTTAATCCATCCCACATTATACTGGTAAAGTGAGAAGCTGAGCTTTATTTCAAACAGCTTTATTCATAGGCCACTCCAACTGCAGCTCAGAAAGCAACACCAAAACAGAAAGAGGTTAACTAACCAATCTCAGAACTTTCTCTCTCTGTACATAGCTCAAGAAGAAACAGAAAGACAGTTGGGCATTGTCAGTGACCATCCATTCTGATTAATTATTTTGACCACCCCAGTGGAGATGATTCTTTCATTTCCATTTCATTTCATTAGAATCAATCTATACTCCCCTTTCTCCACCCCCAATAATTGCTGTGGTGATTGATTCAGGGACATAATGCATATACATATTTTGATTCTATTTTTCTCATTTTTAGAAACTTTAATGTAGTTAATTTTCCTTGCCTTGTCTTGCGGGTTAGCATATTTTGGTTTGGTTTTGTGTTGTTTTGATTTGTTTGTTTCTCTCTCTGTCTTCTGCTAGAGGCCAAATTCTATTGTTCTCACTTCTTCTCACCCTTTTTTTTTGCTTCTTCTGTTTTCTCTTCTTTTTCCTGATAATCATCACCTGCTACATCACTTCTCCATTCTCTGTTTACTTTTTGAAATTGTAAAATCTTATCTACCTTCCTAGCACATTTTCTTCTCTCCTAATTAATTGTACTTCACCATCTTTTAGAACTAATTGGTTTATATAACTCTGCCTTCACAATTAATGCTGATGCAGTTATTACTCTATTGGATACCATATTTGACAAATGCTGTTTGCTTTAAAGCTAGATCTAGTTCATGGTCTTGGTTTTTTTGTCTGTTTGTTTGTTTTTATTGTTTACAACTGCTGACTCCACCATTCCTGTTTTTTGTGGTAATTAATGTTGTAGTTGTCATAGTATGAAATGGATATTTAATGTTTACTTAATATTGTTTTTATTGACTTTTACAATTCTTTGTTTTGCCCTATTCTGTGAGGTTCTGGGAACCTATCGGGGCAATGCAAGTTTACAAGGTAGAGATTCTGCTGCTGAACTAAACCCATCCAAAAGACAGTACACCTCGCTCCACAAACAACACAATCTTCAGCTACCTCTTAATAGAAAGCATAGAAGAAAGAAAAAACCCAAACCAACCATTAGACTATGTAATTCCTCCCTTTCAAGTGTTTGTGACTATGAATATAGTGGACAACACAGTAGATACCTGCTGTCAAAATCCTGATCTAGTTCACAAGTTTTTATTGTTGGTACTGTAGTTAAACATAACCCCACCATTCCTATATATGTGGCAATTAGTGTTACAGATATCAAAATAGATGTCAGACATTTATCTTAGAGTTGTACAACTGTTGCTTACATTAGAGATACTCCTGGATCCCACTCCCTCTAAGAAGGGCCAGAAAAAGATTTGAGAAACCAAGATTAAAGAGAAAAGACCCTGCAACTGAGAACCATGCACATCTCAACCAAGCAACAGACAATCTCACTCCACACATAATCAAACCCCACATTAGCCCTAACATTACTCCAACTCAAAGAATTGAAGAGACAAAAGCTTCAAACTAATAAAAATGACAAAAGGAAGAAGAAACAGAGAGGGACCTCAGGTTCCACTCATCGACATCTACTCATATATTAAAAACAGAGAGAATTATGTCAAATACATTTGACTGTATTTTCTTTGTCTATCCCCTATTCATTCCCCATTATCTAATCTCCTGCACTTTTATTCTTCCCCTCACAATCCGCTTATGATGGGTTAGCTTCCACATATCACAGAAAACATTCAACCTTAGATTTAGCCTTACTTCACTTAGTATGATAGTCTTCACATCCATCCATTTGCTGGCAAATATCATAAAGTTGTTCTTCTTTAGGCCTAAGTAATTATCTATTGTGTATATATACCCCATTTTCTTCATGAATTCATCTATCAAAGTGCATCTGGTTTGGTTCATAGCTTATCTATTGTAAATTGAGCTGCTATTAACATTGATGTAGCTGCATCTCAATCCTTTGGGTATATACCAAGAAGTAGGATGACTGGGTCAAATGATGGCTCCATTCCAAGTTTTTTGAAGACTCTCCATACTGCTTTCCACAGTGGTTGAACCAGTTTACAATCTGATCAGCAAAGTATGAGTGTAGCTTTTTTCCCACATTCTTTCCAATATTTATTGTTACTTATATTCTTGATAATTGTCATTCTGATAAGAGTGTGATGAAATCTTGGTGTAGTTTTAATTTTCAGTTCTCTAATTGCTAGAGATGTTGGACATTTTTTCCATATATTTGTGAAACATTCATATTTTTTCTCCAGAAATATGTTCAGTTTCTTTGCTCACTTATTGATTGGGTTATTTGGGTTTTTATGTTTGTTTACTGGTTTTTGGTGGTAAGTTTTTGTGTTATTTATATAAACTGGAAATTAATGCTCTACATGAGGTGCAGGTGGCAATTATTTTCTCCTATTGTGTAGGCTCTTTTTTCACACTCATTTTTCCTTTGCTGTGAAGTAGCTTTTTAGTTTGATGCCATTCCATTTATTGATCACTGATTTGATTTCTTGCACTTTAGAGATCTTATGAAAACAATAATTCCCTGCGCTGATATGCTGGAGTATTGGGCCTATGTTTTCTTCTAGATGTGCAGGGTTCCTGGTAATACTTAGGTTCTTGATCCACCTTCAGTTGAGATTTGTGAAGGGTAAGAGATAGGGCTTAAATTTCATTCTACTGCATATGGATTTCCAGTTTCCCCAGCACCATTCATTGAAAAGGGTACCTTTTCTCCAATGTATGTTATTGGCACATTTGTCTAGGTAAAAAGTACATGAGGTAAATGTACTTTTCTGGGTTTGTCTCTGTGTCTTCTATTCTGTTCCATTGGTCTTCTTGTCTGTTTTGGTGCCAATGCCATGCTGGTTTTGTTACTATAACTCAGTAGTATAATTTTAGGTCTGGTATTGTGATGTTTTTTGCTTCAATTTCTCACTAAGGATTGCTTTGGTTATTCTGTGCCTCTTATTTTTCCAAATAAATTTCATAACTACTTCTTTTATTTCCATGAAGAATGTCATTGGAATTTCAATGGAAATTGCATTGACTCTGTATAGCACTTTTGGTAGTATGGCCATTTTGACATTAATTCTGCCTATTTATCTTCTAAGTAATTCTTCAATGTCTTTCTTTAGTGTTCTATAATTTTTACTGTAGAAGTCTTTCATCTCTTCGGTTAAATTAATTCCCAAGTAGTTTCTTTTTGAGGCTATTGTGAATGGATGGTTTTTCTAATTTCTCTTTTAGCTGATTCATCATTGGAGTGTAGAAACGGAATCGATTTATGAGTGTTAATTTTGCATCCTGCTAATTTGCTGAATTTATTTTTGAGTTCCAGAAGTTTTCTGGTGAAGTTTTTGGGTCTTCTAAATATAGAATCATGTCATTGGCAAATAGAGATAGTTTGAGCTCTTTTTTTTCCCTATTTGTATCCTTTTTATTTCAGTCTTTTGCCTAATTGCTCTGGCTAGAGATTTGAGGACTTTGTTGAATTAAAGTGATGAAAGCAGACAATCCTGTCTTCTTCCTATTTTTAGAAGAAATGTTTTCAGTTTTTTTCTATTTAGAATTATATTAGCCTTGGTTTGTCATATATGGCTTTTACAATTTGAGGTATGATCTATTTATCCCTGTTTTTCCTAATGTTTTAATCATGAATTGATGCTGTATTTTGTCAAATGCTTTTTCTGCATTTATTGAGATAATCATGTGATTCTTTAAGTCTATTGAAGTGATGTATTACATATATTGATTTCCATATGTTCAACCACTTTTGAGTCCCTGAGATAAAATCCACTTGGTCATGGTACACTAGCTCTTAAATGTGTTTTTGTATGTGATTTGCCAGCATTTTATCAAGAATTTTTGCATCTATGTTTATCAGGGATATTTGTCTGAAGTTTTATTTCCTTGATATGTCTTTTTCTGGTTTTGGTGTTAGGGTGAGAGTAGCTTCATAGAATGAGTTTGGAAGAGTTCTTCTTTTCCATTTCATAAACTAACTTGAAGAGGATTGGTATTAGTTCTTCTTTAAATATTTGGTAGAACTTGTCTGAGAATCCTTCTGGTCCTGGGTTTCTCTTAATTTGTAGGTTTTAATAAATTTTTTAATTTCAACACTTGAAATAGATCTGTCTAAAATTTTCTATATCTTCCTGGCTCAATTTGGTTAAGTTGGATGTCCCTAGGAATTTATCAGTGTCTTCAAGATTTTCTAGCTTATTGGAGTATAGATTTTCACAATAGCTTCTGATTATCCTCTTTGTTTTAGTAGTGTCTGTAGCAATATTTCCATTTTCTTCCTGGATTTTAGTAATTCACACTTTTTCTCTCTTTATCATGGTTAGCTTGGCCTAAGGTTTATTACTTTTGTTGATTTTTTGAAAGAACTAACTGATTGGTTGATTTTTTTGAATTTTTTAAATCTCAATTTTATTGATTTCAGCTCTGATTTTAATTATTTTCTGTCTTCTACTGATTTTGGTGTTTATTTGTTCTTATTTTCCTAGGGCCTTGAGATTTAATGTTAGATTACTTATTTGGTATCTTTCTGTTCTGTTAATGTATGATCTCAATTTCATAAATGTTCATCTTAGAACCACCTTTACAGTGTCCTAGACATTTTGGAGTTTTATTATTCTCACTTACCTCTAAGAATCTTTTTATTTTATCACTGATTTCTTCTGCTATCCATTAATCATTCAGTAGTGAATTATTTAGTCTCCATGTTTTAGAGTAATTTCTATTTTTTATCTTAGCATTGATTTCTAATTTCATTTTATTAAGATCTGGTATGATGAATAGTAGTATCTCCATTTTTTTAGATTTGATAAGAGTTGCTTTGTATCCTAAAATATGTTCTATTTTGGAAAATGTTCCATGTGCAGCTGAGAGGAAAGTGTATGCTGTCACTGGTGGATGAAATATTATATATATGTCCATTAAGTCAAAATTCTTAATTGTATTTTTTAGTTCTGTAGCTTCTTAATTTAATTTTTTGTTTTCATGATCTGTCTAGTGATGAGCAAAGCATGTTAAAGCCACCCAGTATTATTGTGTTGTGGCCTATTTGATTTTTGATATTTAGAAGGATTTATTTGATGCACATAGATGCTCCATTGTTTGAGGCACAGATATTAACAACTATTATTTCTTATTGTATGATTCCCTTAAGCAGTATTAAATGAACTTCTTTATCTCTTCTGATTAACTTTGGCTTAAAGTCCACTTTATCACATATGAAAATAGAAACTCCTGCTTGTTTACATGTTTATGATAGGTTTTCTCCCATCCTATCACATCTAATCTATGGGTGTCTTTGTTTATAGTTGAGAATCTTGGAGACAGCATATTGTGGGTCTTGTTTTTTAATCCAATTTGCCAGCCTATGTCTTTTGATTGACGAATTTTGTCCATGAACATGCAGTGTTATTATTGAGAGATAATTTTATTTCTGTCATTTTGATTCATTTCTAGTTTTTAAGTTGAATTAAATTCTCCTTTAATATACTATTCTTCTAGTTTATTTTCACTCTCTGCCATTTTTTATTTGTATTCTCTATTTCTTCTTTATGAAATATTTTATTGAGTACATTTTGTAGTGCTGACCTTGTTGTTATGAATTCTTTTGACTTTTGTTTATCATAGTAGGTTTGTACCTATCTTCAAATCTGAAGCTTAATTTTACTGGATATGCTATTCTTGGTTGGCATCCATTTTATTTCAGAGCTTGGTATATATTACCTCCTAGTTTTGGGGGTATGAGTTGAAATACCAGCTGAGACCTGGATTGGTTTGCTTCTAAATGTGATTAATCATTTTTCTCCAGCCACTTTAAAAATTTAATGCTATATATATGTTAGGCATTTTCATAATAATGTGCCTATAAGTGGGTCTGTTGTAATTTTTTATATTTGGAATCCTGTATGCTTTCTGTATTTGATTTTCCATTTCATTCTTAAGATTTAGAAAATTTTCTGCTTTTATTTCATTGAAAAGATTATGCATTCCTTTGGTTTGTACTTCAGAGCCTTCATCTACCCCTATTAATCTTATATTTGGCTTTTCAATATTATCCCATATTTCTTGAAAATTCTGTTCATGGTCTTTTAACATCTTTTCTCCATAATCAACTTTACTTTTAAGATTATGTTCTTTGTCTTCATTGTCTGAAAATCTGTCTTCCAAATAGTTTAGTCTATTGGTGATGCTTTTTAATAATTTTTTAACTTTGTTTATTGATCCTTTCATTTCAAAAATTTCCAATTGATTCTTATTCAGAATTTCTATTTCTTTATCGAAGTTCTCCTTTACTTCCTGTATCTTGTCTCTGATTTCACTCCTTACATCATCTTTTATTAGATAAGTTTAACTATAAACTTTCTAAATTCCTTCTCTGACATTTCTTCCACTGCAATTTTGGTGGAGGCTGCTATTGAGTCATTCTGGTTTGTTTGAGTTGGTGTGTTCCCTTCCTTTTTCATATTGTTCATGTGTCTACCCATCTATTCAAATGGAACTGAAGCATCAGAGATTCTATTTTAGGAGATTTTAATGATCCTATACATTTCCAGTGCTTCACAGATTAGAGGGGAGCCAAATAATTACAATCAACTATGCATACAATGTATAGCACTAAATTAAGTAGTTAATTCCTAGTTTGACAATTACAAAATTAATTGACACAATAAAAAGTAATGGTAGACTCAGCAATTTCTATCAGTAATGACAGTAAGTAATCATAAATTTTACCTAGCATAAAATCAAACAATAGGTATTATTGATGACTTCTGTATTATTTGTTGCTATAGCATTAGTGGTGGGGTCTGGAATTTTAGAAACCATGAGTGTTAAAATAGTTAAGAATATAACTGATTAAGAGGAAAGAAGAAGAGATATAGGGTAGAAAAGGGTTTATAGTTTTAAAAGGTTAGTAGGACAGATGAACAAGAGACTTAGGATGTGTTGTTTATAAAGGGTGAGGAGAAAATAGAAGTAAAAGAATTAAAGGAATAGTGAAATAGAGAACAATATAGTTTAACTATTAGCAAGAGAAAAGAGATAATTAGAAACAAAGGAAAACAGAGTTGTGAAACAGACAATACAAAATCAATTCAAAATATACTAATCAAAAACCCTAATCCTTATAAAACAGTAAGAAAAAATAACTACTTTCAAGCAGTTGAAATTGAGAAAGC
The DNA here is from genome assembly GCA_004024805.1 of Geosciurus inauris. NCBI lineage: Eukaryota > Metazoa > Chordata > Mammalia > Rodentia > Sciuridae > Geosciurus > Geosciurus inauris. Next base: position 2,357 of record PVHX01025621.1, on the reverse strand, counting down.
AGAAATAAAATATGTATATGTATAAATATCCTCACAGAGCTGCAGTTTTCATGCTGTTTGAGTACTGTGTCACAGATCTGTGAGTAAAGCTACTTCCTGCTAATCTCCCATCTTATCACCAACTTTGTCATACTTTTTAAATGAACAAAAACATGCTTTGTATAATTTTAAGATAGGAATTTTCTCAGGATTTATTGCATTTTTATTAAAATTAGAATTCACATATGAAACATGATTTATAGCCATGTTTTATTGCAAGTAGCACTTAAACTTTGTACCTTTTTAAATTTAAACAATATTTTATTAAAGTATCAAAATCATTAATTAGACATAAATCTGAAAAAAAATATAAAAAATCTGTGAATTAAAAACTACAAAATTTCAATGAGAGAAATTAAAGAATACAAATAAATTTAGTAAGGATATGTCATGTTCAAGTTTGAATGACTCAATATTGTTTGCATGCAAGGTCTCCTATAGTGAGTGATAGATTCAACAGCATGCTAATCTCCAAAGGCTCATGTAGAATATGACCAACAATACTAAAATTCACAAGGCAATTCAACTAACCTATAATCTACCCAAAAAATTAAAAAAGAAGTGAAAGTTAGAAATCTAATATCACATAGGCAAGACTTACTAAAAAGCTGCAGTTATTAACCATTGTGATGTTGGTACAAAGACAAATATATCAATGAAACATAATATTACAGAAATCAACCCACATAAATACACTCAACAAATTTGGGGGGGTGGTTACTGGAAATTGAACTCAGAGAGACTCAACCACTGAGCCACACCCAGCCCTGTTTTTTATTTATATACAGGGTCTCAATCAATTCCTTAGTACCTCACTGTTGCTGAGGCTGGCATTGAACTCGAGATCCTCCCGTCTTAGCCTCCCAAAGTGCTGGGATTACAGGAATGTGCCACCACACCTGGCTACACTCAACCAATTTTTAGAACAATGCAAAGACAATATTTGGTTACAATATTTTCTTTTCAGCAGATGCTAAAATAACTAGAAATTCAAATGCTTTAAAACAATATTTAAAACACTTCAAATCATATTTCTAACTACATATAAATATTTACTCAAAATTAATCATAGGCCTGCAAGTAAAGCCTGAAACTATGAATATCCAGAAATAGACAGAAAAGAAAAGCTTTGTGAGTGAGCAAAGACATTGAAAACACAATCCATAAAAAAATAAAAATATAAACTGGTGATATTTTCTTCATCAAATTTTAAAACTTGTGCTCTTTGAAAGACACTAATAAAATAATGAATATACAAACCAAATCCTCTGAGAAAACGTTTGCAAATTCCACATCTTCTTATGAACATTTTTAAAGAACTAAGGAATTCTCAAAGCAAACTAAGAAAACAAAATTAAAAACATTAATAATAAACAAAAGAAGTAAAAAATATTTGAACAACCATGTTAGCAAAGAATATACATAGATGAAAGCAAGAGATGCTCAAAATCATTAGTTAATATAAAAACATAAATTAAAAATACAAGTCAATAATATAAGTTTTAGAATCACTAAATTTTTTTAAAATGATGGTACCAAATGGTGGTGAAATGAAAGAAGAAATGGTAATTCCATACTGAATTTTTGAGATTTTAAGAGTTGCTTTATGGCATAAAGATATAGTCTTCTTTAGAGAAGGATCCATATGCTGTGAGAAGAAAAGTGTATTCAGTCATCAACTATCCCACTCCTTGGTTTATATTCAAAAGATTTAAAATCAGCATATTAGAGTTATGCAGCCACATCAATGTTTGTGGCAGCTCAATTCACAATAGCTATGCTATAGAACCAACTAGATGCCCTTCAACAGATGAGTGGATAAAGAAGTTAAGATGTATGTGCACAATGGAGTATTACTCAGACATAAAGAAGAATTACTTTATGACATTTGCAAATAGATGGATGAATATGGAGACTATCACACTAAGTGAAATAAGATAGTCCCCAAAAATCAAAGGTCAAATTTTGTTCCCTGGAAGCTAACCCACAATAAGTGGGAAGAGGAAAAGAATAGATATTCATTAGAGTAGACAAAGGAGAATGAAAGAAAAGGAGTGGGATAAGAAAAGGAATTCCAGAGAGTGAAATGAATCTGAATGAATTTTCCTATTAACTTACATGAACACACCATAGTGAATTGCACCTAACTAGAATAAAATATATTCCATGCTTCTACAGTTATTTCCTAATGGATTCTACTGTCATGTATAACTAAAAAGAGCCAATTAAAAAGAATGCTCCAGGTTTTGTGAAGAAATGGAATTGGTTTTACAAAATAGACACATATCGGTGAAAATGCTAAAACAGAGTTTGTCCTG
>PVHX01025620.1:0-14758 GCA_004024805.1 Geosciurus inauris | reverse complement strand
AGGGGAAGTGAACGATAGTGTAATATAAACAATCAAATATAAATTTAAAAACAAGGGAAAGGAAGTCAAGCAGAGGAAGGAAAATGCAAGCAGGGAGGGAGGGGGAAAGGAGAGGGAAAAAGAGGGAGATCATGAACTGAAATTGATTTACATGCATGTATGAGTTTGTTAGGATAAACTCAAGTACTATGTATAACTAGGAAGCTCTAATAAGAAAAAAAGATTCATAGAAACAAGTGTTCATAACTCTATTCTCATCCTTAGCATACTTAGTATATTGGGGCCAGGTAATAAAAATTGAATGTATAAATAAACATATACTGTTGCTGCCCAGCTAGATTTTGTCATAAAGTATCTTTAAATATCTTTGTAATGATCCATACTATTGGCTCTTGAGAATGTTGACACTGTGTTAATATTATATGAGAGTCAGGATTAGTTGATTAAAAATTTGAGTACATGGAAGTGTGTCCTATTTAAATATCTTACCTGTAAAATATTTTTATTAGTGCACTATAGTTATACATAGTAGTGGGATTAATTTTGTCATATTCATAAATGCTATAACAAAGTTAGCTCTATTCAATCCCTAGTATTTTCCCTTCCCTCCTTTCTCCCCTAATCTCCTTCCTCTACTATACTGCTCTATCTTCTATTTATTTATAGTCTTTATTTGGTACATTATAGTTATATATAAAATCTGAATGCATTGTGTTACATTTACACACATTCTCATAATGTAACTGAAGTAAGCCAGACTCAGAAAGTCAAGGGTGGAATGTTTTCTCTAATATGTGGAAGCTAGAGAGAAAAAAGAATTTAAAGGGGGAATCTGGTATTAGAAGTGAGATTGGTAGAGTAAAGCCAAGGGACTAAAGAGGAGGGAGGAACCTAGGCAAAGGGGAAGAATTTGGGAATGAGGTTGACCAAATTATGGTATGTTCATGTATGAATATTTTACTTCTGTAATGAGGAAGAAATCTGATTGATTATAGGGTGTGGGAGGGCAAAATGATGACCTTTCTGTATGTACATTCCTTTGCAATGGGAATTTTAAGTTACCTACCTTCAGAAGGTGCAGCCTATTTCCCTAATGCTTGGATCTGGGCTGGCCTTGTGACTTGCTTTGGCCAATAGAATGTGTTAAAAATGACAGTGAGCCAGTTCAAACCTAAGCTTCAAGTGTACTTGTTTACTTCTGCTTTCTCTATTAAAATCTTGTTTCTTCTATGGGAACCAGGGAACAAGCCCAGGCTAGCTTGCTGGAGGATGAGAGACCATATGGAATGGAGATAAATCATCCCTGGTAAACTCATCCTTCATAAGTCAGTCCCCAGCCAACCCATTAGCTGACTGAAAATACATGATTGAGCCCAAGCCAGATAATCTGAGCTTGTGCCAGATAAAATGAACAGCTCAGCTGACACACAGACTGTATACAGTTATGAACAGCTATTGATTTAAGTTGATAAGTTTTAAGGTGATTTGATATATAACTTTATAAATTTTGCTCTCTTATAATTATTTTATAACTGATAAATAGAGGAAGCCCAAAAATGGGAATAAGGCATGGTGCACCTAATAATTATGAAATAATAACAGAGTCCTAAATATCAAAATTTCTGACTTCAATTTTGAATGAGTAATAAAAATCATTATCAATAGTTGCAAACACACTCATACAAAAATGCATGGTAAACTAAGGGCATAAGCTATTGAAAATGGCATTTGATAAGATCATTATGAGAAGACCTAATTATGATGAACATATTTTGACTATTTAACCCATGCCAGCCATTGCCAAAAACAACATAAAAGAGGAGGAAATGTCCTGAAATCTCCCCTTCTCCTGCTCCCAAGTCTCCTGTCAATATCTCCTGTTGGCTAAGTTTTTCTAGAAACTGGTTTGGAAGGAAGTCTGAGGAACCATGTATGTAGTGCTCAGCCTCTTGCAATATCCAATACAGGAGTGGAGGGAAATGATACAGATTTGAGAGAACAGGATATATGGAAAAGACATCCCTATTCCATGAGGCCCACAAAGGTCTTTGTTTCAAAGGTGTAAATAAGTTGAATATGCTCATGTGTTCTGTCAAAATGTGTTATGTATCATTTTGGATGAATATGTTTTATACATAGCAAGAGACAAAAACAATAAAAGGCATTTCCAACATTTTGGAATAACTGTCTGCAAGTTCCAATAAATAGGATTGCTGATCAACTTTTACAGAAACTTTTGACAACAACCCTTTGTATCCTTACTATTTGAGATATGGACCAAGGCCCAGTGCATTGGTATGTAGAAACCCATGGGCAATGCAGATTCTTAAGTCTCAGGAACCACTATATTAGGGACTTGTATTTAATAAAATCCAGAACTGATTCTCATGTCCATTTAAGTTGGAGAAGTTCTGCTTCTACATGATGACACATAGGCATTCTCATTCTTATTACTGGTACCTATCTTATAATAGTAACCACAATTTAACTTCTCATAATGAAGTATTATAGTGTACATTGTGTCCTTAGTTCCTCATTAGACCCTCAGAGATGAGCTAACAAGCCTCATAATGCATTTATATTGCACAATCAGGGAATCAGTCATGAAAAGATTTAAATAAGTGGCCTATAGTTGTGAGTTAGTGAGTGATGAAGCTGGATCTGGACTGATTTCTTTTTGCAATGGATTCTTCCAGACTACATTTAGTTGGAACTTATTTTTTGATCACCTCTAATAATCTGTCTTTAATTGTTGTGTTTAAATCTTTGATGTTCAAAGTGATTAGATTAATGTCTACTATATTTATTGTTTTTCTCTAATTGTTGCCCTTGTTCTTTGTTCCTATTTTTTCTTCTACTCTTTGTTTTTGAGGGTTTAATAGAGAATTTTATGTGATTTCACTTTCTCCCCTTTTTTTGCATATCAGTTATAATTCCTTTTTAAACTTTTTTAGTGGTTGTTCAGGAATTTCCTTTTTAAAAACATTTTATTAGTGCATTATAATTGTACATAATTCTGGAGTTCATTTTAAAACATTCATAGATGCATATATTAGAATTTACTCTATTTCAATTTCTAGTGCTTCTCCTTCCCCTTTCTTTCTCTCTGTACTCTATTGATCTTCCTTTTATTTCTTTATGGTTTTTTAATAGGCACATTATAGTTATACATAAAAGTGAAATTCATTGTGATATATTCATATGTTCACCTAGCAGAATTTGGTCAATTTCATTCCATAGTTCCTTCCCTTTCCTATCCTTCATCCCTCACTTCTTCTACTCTACTGTTCTCCATTCTATTTTTATGAGATCCCCCTTTTTGAAAATGCCTTATGTAGTTCTAGTTTCCACACATGAGAGAAAAATATGTGATCCTTGGCTTTCTGAGTCTGGCTTATTTCACTTAGCATAATATTCTCTAGCTCCAGCAATTTACTAGCAAATGACATCACTTCAATCTATGTTATGGCTGAATAAAACTCCATTGTAAATATATACCACATTTTGTTTATTCATTTGTCTTTGATGGTCACCTAGGTGGTTTCATAACTCTACTTGTGAGTCATGCTGCTAAAAACATTGGTATGCACTTATTACAATAGTATGTCAATTTTAGTTCTTTTGGATAGTGAGAAGTGGGTCATGTGGTGGTTCCATTCCTAGTCTTTTGAGTAATCTCCATACTGCTTTCCAAAGTGGTTGTAATAATTTCCAGTACCACAAATAATGCAAGAATGTACCCTTTTCACCATATCCTCACCTGCATGCATGTATTTATTTATTTATTTATTGGTACTGGGGATTGAACTCAGGGGTACTCGACCACTGAGCCATATCCCCAGTCCTATTTTGTGTTTTATGTAGAGACAGGGTCTCATTGAGTTGCTTAGCACCTCGCCGTTGCTGAGGCTGGCTTTGAACTCGTGATTCTCCTGTCTCAGCCTCCCTAAGTACTGGGATAACAGGCTTGCGCCACCATGCCTGGCTTCACCTGCATTTATTATTTGTATTCTAGGTGACTTCCATTCTAATTGGAGTGAGGTGAAATCTCAGTGTAGTTTCCATTTGTGTTTCCCTGATTCCCAAGGATATTGGAAAATTTTCTGCATATACTTTTTGGTCATTTGCCTTTCTTCTGGGAAATGTCTGTTTAGTTCATTTTCTCATTTATTGATTGGGTTATTTGGTTTGGGGTATTAAGTTTTTTGGGGGAGTTCTTTGGATATTGTGGATATTAATCCCCTATCAGAAGAATGGCTGGTAAATATTTTCTCCCATTCTGTAGGCTCTCTCTTCATATTCTTGTTTCTTTTGCCACACAGAACCTTTTAAATTTGAAGACAGCCCATTTATTGATTCTTGGTTTTATTTCTTGAACTTTAGGAGTCTTATTAAGGATGTCAGTACCTGTACCAATATGCTGGAGTGTTGCCTGTATGCTTTCTTCTAGCAGTTGCAGTTTCTGGCTTAATTTCTAGGTCTTTGATCAATTTTGATTTGATTTTTGTGTAGGGTGAGAAATAGGATCTAGTTTCATTCTTTTACATATGGATATCCAGTTGGATTGAGTTTTTACTTCAAGTTTTGTAGTATTTCTATTACTGGGATGAGGTATGGAGGGTGGGAAGTTGGAGTAGGGACAGACATTACACAACCAGTAAAGTATTTGAGGCCACATTTGAACTAAGTGAGAAACTGGATAGGAGTATCTTGTATGTATTTTTATTATTATTTTGGTACCAGGGGTTGAATTCAGAGGCACTCAACCATTGAGCCACATCCCTAGCTCTTTTTATTTTTTATTTTGAAATAGGGTCTTGCTAAGTTGCTTAAGGTCTTGCTAAATTGCTGAGACTGGCTTTGAATTTGTGATCCTCCTGCCTTAACCTCCCGAGCCACTGGGATTACAGGCATGTGCCACTGAACCCAGCAGGAGTATCTTTTTAAAAAACTGGTGATCCGCACAAACTTGAAGTGATTATTTCATTATATTACATTCCATACTCACTATAAACAATTGAAGCTGTTAATGCCAATACCTTCCTTAATTATTTTAGTAACTTAAAAGTAGTTTTCATGCACTCCCAAACCATACAAAACCTTAACCACGATGTGTCTTTTCTATTAATTTGTTTTGTAGGTACAGTGCTGCCAATGAGTGAGGACCTATATAGCACCAGAAAACTAATGTTTATTTCTCCCTGTACCAGGATCTCAATGATTCTAGCATAAAAATACACATCACTGATACAAATAAAACAAGAAAGCAACTTCAAGGAGATAACTACATTGGTCTAGGATTTGTAGCAACAGTGATAGCAGCAGCAAAAGCAATCTTCATTATAGTTATCTAAATTGAGACTGTGGTGCGGGGTTTTCAATCTTTCCCAAAAGTCTAAATAATTTTAAGAATTATTGTCTTATTCAAAACTGTTTATGCCACCCACATCACAAACATATTGTGTTACTTTTATAAAAATTTCATCTTAGACTACATTTAAAATGTATTCATCAGTCACAGGTTGCTGCAAATTGCAACTATCAGGACAAATGAAGTTCCTCAAAATACCCTTGTGGTGACTTTGGGTTTTGGCCCATTTTCTGGCCCATCTCTTTTCCTCCACACTTGGTCAACCATGCCAAAGATGGACTATACTTTTCCTAGTGATCGTTAAATATGTTCATAAATTAAACTCCACCATTCAGCTCAAATACTTTAACTTTTACAGAAAAACAGATTGATTTTCTCTAGGAAGAAATAATGAAATATTCTCTTCAATGTCTTGCAATTAGTTCTAATATCCATGAGCAAATTAAAAGGCAACCAAACAAAATTTCTTGATCAGGCCATTATCAGCCCTTTCATAACCTATACAGTGGCCTTGTCCTGAGCTATAAGGTGGATAAATGAGGTAAATGCTAATTTTGGCATTCAGATTACTCTCTGATAATCTAGCTCATCTTTCTCTGCTGACATGAGACAGAAATAACATCAAAGGGTGATAAACTCTCTCCTGCAAACCAGGGGTTCCACGGTTCATTGGCCCCAGGCCTAATCTATCAATCCATTTTCTACACAATAAAAGGTAAGAAACCCATTACAGATCTGTTATAAGCCCTGGCAGGTGGTCTATGACAGGAACAGAATACATCAACCAACCTAGCATCCAGTGTCCCTTTTCTACAGCTTGAAGCACTAGGGGTCAGCTGATATGGATATAATACCCTGGATTTAGTATTAAATTCTTTTAGGTACATAAATAAACTCACATATCTTGATGTATGAGTATAAAGAATTGGCAGAAAAGTTCATTTTTAGTATAATTCTGACCTTTTATAAAAATAACCCTGTTATTTTATTTTCACATCACATATTTGCTTTGCAGGGGATATAATAAATGAAACTGGGTTAGAATTTACAATCTATGTTCTTAAATATAGGCTTTAATCTTCTTTCCTTATTCAACTTTAACTTAAGTAGTTGACATATAGAAGCATTCATTTAATGCCATTTCAAGATTATTAAATAATTAGAAAGAAAGGAAACTCCTTCTAGTAGGTAGACGCTATTTAATCTAGTCAGCAAAGTTGCTGCAGAGACAAAAGGAAAGAAAATCACTTTTGTATTATCCAAATACCTTTTATTATATAATTTCTTCTCCTTTCTAAAATTCACTACCATAGGGCAAACACCTTTGTGCTAATAAAAAACTTTAAAAATGTTATACTGAAGGTCAAGAATAATGAAAATTCTCCTCCTTTTTATTTTCATTATAATTATACTCTTCTTCATTTTAATTCATTGTGAGCAAGAGAGTTTGCTAAGAATAGTCAAATCTGTTTTTTTTATTGGAAATTAGCTTAGTTTTTTAATAAAGTCTTGGCTACAGAATACTTAAGGGATAAATTTTCATGCTGGATACACATTGTCAGTATGCATATAGTGTCAAAAGGACATTTTTCATGTGAAAATAAGTTGTGGTACAAGTACCAGTGCTTTAGAATTCATTCTGAATTTTTGTTTTTCTTACTTTTTAAAAATAACATTGTCTTGAACAAATTATCTTGGCTTAGCTACTTGTTGACAGAACATTATCTGGCATCACTGTAACTTTCTACAAATGGTTTCTGGTCACTTTGCTGAAATGGGGGATCAACATCAGGAGTGGAGGTGCGAGAAGAGGAAGGTGAAGCTATAAGAAGTTTCAATTGCCTCTTGCTGGTATTTATAAACTAGACTCAGGTCAGTAGATTGACTTCAAAAATATTTAAGGTTGAAAGGTCATTTAAAGTATGTTCACATTTAAGTAAAGATGTTAGTGTTGGAAAACAGTATTGGACTACTTGGGTTTTTTAGGCAAGCAAGGAAAAAAATCCATTATTTTCCAGTATATTTTATCTGAACTGTTACTTGATCACAGAAAATGAGAATAAATTGATCAGTGAAATGGGATAGCGTTGGCTAAAAACCCTCTGTGTCTTCCATTAGTGCCAATTTGTTGTCTTGGTACCTCTAACTTTTCCTCACTTTCAGCTCTTGTCTTCATAATGGTGGCACAGAGCTCAGCTTTCTTCTCAACATTCCTGTTTACAAGTGTTTAATTGAGGTGTCTCAGGAAGAATCTTGTGCTTTGTCTTCTCATTTTACTATTTTAACATTACCCCTATTTTTTGAGCAATTACAGTTTGCCAGGTACACATTTCACACACATTGCCTCACTGGAGTTTTACTACAACCTGAGAAGGTGTGTTCTATTAGTATTTGAATTTTGTGGATGTTATAATGAAAGTGTGGACTATTTTGGTATAAGATCACACAGAGAGTAACAGGTGGAATCCATAATCCACAGACTTCATCATTAACCACTACAGTAAACTGCCCTCTCAACAACCCTGCTTAATTTGTTTGTAAAGTGATCCACATTCTCAGCATCGCCTAAAGCCTCAATAGTTTGGAAAATGAAGGAGTGTAAATCCTTATAAACTTACTGACTTTAAAGAGTGATGAATTTGGTGGTAAGAACAATTAGGTTTCATGGAAAAGTGAATCTTCTCAACTTCACTTAATTGTCAAGAAGGTAGATGCTGATGAGGATGGTGATGATGCTAGTGAGAACATTAGCAGTAATTATAATTATAGTTATTGAGTACTGAAATGGACCCACCTATAAGAGCCTCCCAATGTTGGTTCTCTTAACTTGGTGACCCTATACATATATATTATTTTCTAAAGTAGGTACTCATGAGAAAGAAGGAGCTATTAAAAATTATGATGGGATAACAGAAAAAACCAGGACTGTCAGAGCAAATTGAGATGTACTCATGACACACAACCTAGTAATAAACCCCATCTCAGTGTGAAATTACAAGAGGCAAAGTCAAGATGCTTATGTTATAAACTTTAAATTACTACTCCCTTCCCCCAACCCTCAGCATCAACCTATTTAGTAACTATAAAGTAACTATAGAGATATGAATATTTATAATGCCAAGCCCTATAAAATTATGCATGTCCTTTAAATAACATAAGGGTGAGAATTTATTATGATATGCTTAGAACAGCATGTGATACATAGTCATTCATTGGACCATTGTTGAATGAATAATTTAATGAATAAATAAATGTTATAATGTAATTATTAACTACATAAACAAAATATCCAAAATGACAGACTTCCCAAAACTATCAGACTATATGCCCACTAAATAGGTAGACATCATTTTCATTAACATTTCAGCTTGTAGATTTATAAAACTATGTGCTGTCTGGATCATGCTACAGATATACTTTATGGGGGAGTAAAACAAGCATGTCAAAGCTCTAAAGGAACCATCTGGTCCCTGCCATTACTCTTAACTAGACAACCAAATTCTTATAATCATTATCTTTTCTATTATGTGTTTTTCAGCATCTCCTAAATACCAGTCAACATTGTAACTACTGCAGTGAAGATTTTCTTCTTTAGTAAAAACAAAAATCATATTAAGGGCAAAACAGAATGATCACTACTAGAACCATCTGTTAATCACCATGTTGTAATAGGAAATTGACAGGAGCAATGTCCACTTTTGAGCAAGGAGTGGAAAAGCCAAGCTTTAGCTTTATTTGACTTTCTGCTTTTTGCTCTTTACATTCATGGTAATGACTAATGCTGACTGGCATTCATAGCAAATGTGTGGGAAAAGATCAAACTTTTAACCTGATTAACTTAACTCATTAAGTTAACTTATTAATTCATTAACCTGATACAAATGAAAAGATTTCTAAAGTATTTACTCCTCAGATGGATTTTGAGAAATAACATGATTAGGTGTTAATATGAAATGAACCAGATTTCTAGAAATTTTGATATGGCCATTTGTATATTGTGAAAAAAATAGTCTGGCTTAAGAGTTTTAACTATATTTATAATTTGATAATTTTTATTTTGTGATTTAGTTTAAAAATAATTCCAGTACTGTTATCAATCTTGCAAAAATATTTCTGTATCAAAGCTTTGCCAGGTAAATTATATTTATAAATATAATTATTTTCTGGTAAAGTCAATCAGATTTTATAGGAAGTTCACTGCAATTCACTTTCCTGCACAATTTCTTAATTGTGTCTTTAAAATGTTTTAATATGCAATATTTTACACTGTCAAGGCAGTAAAAATTAAAATATTAGTTCAACTATATATAAATAGCAAATTATGACCCCCAAATTTGAATTCATTCAATAAAAGTGAAAATATATTAGGACTAATAGGAATATAAAATATACAACAGGTAAGGTTACTTAAAAAGTAATAGGTATATAACTAATTCTAAAACAACTCATATACAAATTCCTATATTACACAATCACAAATGTTCTACAGAAGAGATGGTTCTATGGGTTGGGTATGTAACTCAATAGTAGAGTGCTTCTGGCATGCATGAGGCTCTGGTTTCCATCACCACCCCCTAAACATAAAAAAAATGAGGGAGAGAAAAAGAGAAAGAGATCCTGAATCAGAATCACTCCAATTGTCTCTTTTGAATCCAGTAGGTTAGGTATATTAGATTCATCTTCAATTTACAATGGGTTTGTCAGGGCATAACTCCATGTGAGTCAAGAAGCACCTGTGTTACTTCCCATTGCTGTTTTCTCTCTTTTGTGATGAAATATAAAGGTGCAAAAGTAAATGATAACTATATGATGCAAGACATTACAGTTAGCTGTGAAGAAAGGTACCTGCCAGGTGATTATGATACTAGGGCATTTTTGGAGATATTATGTGCTAAACACTTGATGTATTTGTGTCCCAGCAAACATGACCTACCAGCTCTAAGTATGCCATTCGTGTTAGCCTTTGAATGGAAGAGGTAGCTGGACAACACGGGGGGTGAGTTCCCATTATTTCTTCTCCTCTCTAATGACTGAAAACTTGAAATGTAATGAGGAACAGGACTATTTCTCAGTGAGTCATTAACCATCCTTCATTACTTAAAAAAATACTGACTTGGGTACTGACCTAAATCTGGCTCTGATTATTTGCTTTTTATCCCTAAATCTAAACTAACAGGGGCAGGGAAGCATAAAAATTGAGAAAAGATAAATACTTTTAGTATGACTAATGAATAAGACTCCAAATTCTATGGCATTTAGTGGCAAAGGTACAGCATTAAAATTATAATTTTTGTATAGGACACAGATGTTATGAATGTTATAGTACTATAACTCCCCACAAAAAGTGTCATAGTCTTCTAATTTTCTATCACAAAAAATTGACTTTTTATTTTGTTGACTTATTACCCACAAAGCTGCAATTGTAATTTTAGGTAGCTGCCTACAATTATAATTTTGGGGTTCCTATTTATGATATCAAGTTATTGTGAAACATTTTGGGGAATTCTTTTTACTTGTTCTCTTCTTAGGAGAAATGGTTTCATTTGTACAGTTAGGTAGCTACAAAATTTAATTACTATGATATCATATTGCCCTCATATGCAAGTGGCTATGTCTTTACTTGGCTATTTTGACATAGTTAAACGAAGAAACTTTTCATTTTTTAGTAGAAGACAATTCATCTGAACATGTTTTAGCCTGATTATTCACATAACTGAAAGAAAATATTGATATATAAAAATCAAAAGGGGTTTTTCAAATATATACTTGCTTGAATTATAGAGTCCTGAGCACATATTTTGATTTAAAGTTATAAAATTGGTACTTATTTTATTTCCATTTTATTAGTCATGTAAATGATCTGTTATAAGAACTGCAGCATCCTCCATTTAAAAATATAATAAATAACCTAACAAAATTTAAAATGAAGTCTCAATTATTTTCTTTTCAAAAAATTTTTTTTCTCAGTATACCTTCTTTATAACTGTCAACTTAATTGGGTACTGATGAATAACAAATGATTATTTAGAGGTAATTGTGGCATGTTTGAAAGAAGCTATTTTATGTTACATGAAAATTACAGTTCTGCAGTATCTTCTAAGAATGGATTTGTTCCCAGTTTAAAAGAATACAATTTGTTTTTGATTTTGGGTGGAACAAAGTTAATATGTTTTAAAGGTACTCAAAAGGTAGTGGAACCATGATCAAAAGTTGATGAGAGGTTTCAAAACATCCTTAAAGGTCAAAAGCATATCTGGGAGGAATACATGTATGGGGACGTATGAAGTAAGAGAGAAGTAGCATTACGTTCAAGGAGAGCTGACTGTGGCAGAAATTGTAGAATTTTTGGATGAAAGATTTCATTAAATGTGGAGCTAAGAATTGGGTTAAAATTGGGGAACTGAAAGTTTGTAGATGAGAATTTGTCCTTAGCTCAAAACTACCACACAAAGAATAGTCTTCCCTTAGCATTTTCAGCAAAAATAAATATAAATCAAAGCTAAAAAAACAAACTTCCTCATTCTTTTGTAACCAAATTGAATTTGGCATCTGGGGAAAACCCCAGCAGATCTTCTGAGCACTTCAAAACAAAGTCATTTGCAATACAAAATTTTGAAGTTATTCTTAAGCCAGATAGTCAGCTACCTACCAGCCTTAGAACATAGAATAAAAAAATCACAGTCAACAAGACTCATCAGGTATGCAGAGCCCACAGTATGTTTCTTCATTGTTATACATAAATATATAAAAGCTCACTAGAGTCTGAAGAACATCTACAGGCTAAAAAGAGAAAATGACAAGATAATAGACAAATTCCTTTGAATATTCAAGTTACAAAAACTGACATACAAAGAAATAAAAAGTATCTACTGAGTGTGATGGCACACGTCTATAATCCCAGCAATTCAGGAAGCTGAAGCAGGAGGGGCACAGGTTTGAGGACAGTCTCAACAACTCAGTAAGATCCTAAATAACTTAGTGAGACCTTGTCTGAAAATAAAAAATAAAAAGGGTTGGGGATGTGGCTTGGTGTCTAAGCACCTCTGGATTTAATTCCTGCATACCAAAAAACAAAACAAACAAAACCACTATCTAACCATTCCCCTATCAATTCAAGAAACTGGATCCATTATTAAAAACTTTCCCACAAAACATTCTATGCCCAAATGGCTTAACTATTGCATTTTTGAAATATTTTAGGAAAAAATTAATACCTATTTCAACAATTACTTCCAGAAAAAAGAAAAAAAATGGAGCACTTCTCAACTTGTTTTAGAAAGTCAGTCTAACATTGCTACCAAAACTTGAGACAGATTTTAGGAGAAAATGAATATAGACCAATCCCTGTCACGAACAAAGATATAGAAATCCTTAACAAAATATTGAATCCAGGTATCTATAAAATATATAATACATCATTATCAATAAGGTTGAGTTCCAAAATCTCAAAGTAGTTTCACATTAAAAAATCAATGGTTATAATTCATCATATTCATACACACCAAAAAACAAAGTCATTTTAATTAATGCAAAGAAAGCAGTTTATGTTCATTACTAATTTATAATAAAAACTTAGTAATGTGAGAATAAATTGTAATTCCTTATCTTGATTAAAAGGACAAAAAGTCTTACAACAAATACCAGATTTAATGATAAATATTGAAAATCTTCCACCTGAGACAGGGAATGAAACAAGGCTTCTCATTATATTTTATTTGGAGTACCTAGTCTGTGTAAAAAGGTTAAATAAATAAATATGAAAACACTCTTAAAATCATAAGGATTAAAAAGGAAGAAACTATCTCTATTCAATGACATGATTGTAGGCATTAAAAAATTTATAACATTCAACAAACTTGTTAAATAAATTTACTTGTTAAGTAAATTTAAAACAGTCACTGGATATGTGCTCAATGTACAAAATCAAACATATATTTGTAGACTATTAACAAGGAGAAAACAAAATTTAAAATGAAATCCCATTTATAACAGGATATCACCAAATATCTGGGACTAAATGTAACACTTCATGTGCATGATCTCTGTACTGAAAAATGCAAAAATCACTAAAAATGCATTAAATAAGACCTTAATAAATGAAGAGACATGCCATGTTCATAGATTTGATGACTCATTATTGTAAAGATGCTAATTGATCTACAAATTCAACACAATTCCATCAATATCCTGGTAGGCTTGTTATAACAATTGACCAGATAGTTTTAAAATTTATTCCAAGATTAAAAGCAGCTAAGGTAATCTTGTATAGGAAGAATAAACTTTACATTACCAGATCATATATTTTGTTTCTTGGCACTGGAGAATGAACCCATGAGAACTTTACCACTAAGCTATATCCCCAGTCCTTTTATATTTTTTATTTTGAGACAGGGCCTTGCTAAGTTGCTGAGGATGGCTTTGAACTTGTGATCCTCCTGCCTCACCCTCCTGAGATGCTGGGATTACAGGCATGCACCACCATGCCTGGAAACACTCAAATTTTTAAATAAAAATGAATGTTATGAAAATATAGTTAAATAGTATTCAGTCATAAAAAGGAATAAAGTTTTTCTACATGATACAACATGAATGAATCTTGAAAACATTGTTAGTGAACTAAGCCTAACACAAAGGAGCAAATATTGTATGGTTCCACTTATATGAAATATCTACCATAGGCAAATTCATAGAGGAATTCAGTAGATGTAGAAGTTATGAGAGGCTAAGGGGAGCGGGTACATAGGAAACAACTGCTTAATGGTTATAGAGTTTTCATTGGTAATGATGTGAAACTTTGGAAATAAATGGTCATAATGGTTGCAAATAATGCCACTGAATTGTACACTCAAAAATACTTAAAAATAACAAATCTCATATATGTTTTATCACAATTCAAAATAATAAAGTAATATATCAAGATCACTGAATTGTATGTCCTGCACAAGTGAATTTAATGGTATGTCAATTATATTTCAGTGAGCCTGGTTAAAAAAAATGGTTGAAATTAGGCCACTGTGATACTGATTAGAGGAACAATGATCAAACAGGAGAGGATAAAGAAGTCAAAAACACATTCACATATATATGCTCACTTGATTTATGACAAGGGTGCCATAGTCATACAGTGGGAGAAATTACTGTCTTTTAATAAATGGCACTGAGCCAGGCATGGTGGTACACACCTGTAATCCCAGAGACCAAGAAGACTGAGGGAGGAGGATAACAAGTTCAAGGCTAATCTCAGCAACCTGTCAAGATCCTCAGCAATTTAGCAAGACTGTGTCTCAAAATTTAAAAAAAAGGAATGAAAGATATAACACAGTTGTAAAGTGCCTCTATGTTCAATCCCTAGGATCCCCTCCCACATAAATAAACAGGACTGAATCA
>PVHX01025619.1:0-22081 GCA_004024805.1 Geosciurus inauris | reverse complement strand
CAACGTCATTCCTTATAGAAATAGAAAAGGCAATCATGAAATTCATTTGGAAGAATAAGACACCCAGAATAGCCAAAGCAATCCTTAGCAAGAAGAATGAAGCAGGAGGCATCACAATACCAGACCTCAGATTATACTACAAAGCTACAGCAACAAAAACGGCATGGTACTGGCACCAAAATTGACATGTAGACCAATGGTATAGAATAGAAGACACAGAGACGAACCCACTTAAATACAGTTACCTTATACTAGACAAAGGAGCCAAACACATACACTGGAGAAAAGATAGACTCTTCAACAAATGGTGCTTGGAAAACTGGAAATCCATACGCAGCAAAATGAAACTAAACCCCTGTCTCTCACCATGCACAAAATTCAACTCAAAGTGGATCAAGGACCCGGGAATCAGACCAGAGACGCAACTCCTAATAGAAGAAACAATAGGCGGCTGGGATTGTGGCTCAGTGGTAGAGTGCTCGCCTCGCATGCATGAGGCACTGGGTTCGTTCCTCAGCACCACAAAAAATAAATAAAAATAAAGATATTGTGTCCATCTACAACTAAAAATATATATATTAAAAAAAAAGAAGAAGAAGAAGAAAAAATAGGCCCAAATCTTCATCATGTCGGATTAGGACCATACTTCCTTAACAAGACTCCTATAGCACAAGCAGTAAAATCAAGAATCAACAAATGGGATGGATTCAAACTAAAAAGCTTCTTCTCAGCAAAAGAAATAATCGATGAAGTGAACAGAGAGCTGACATTCTGGGAACAAATCTTTGCCACACACACATCCGATAGAGCACTAATCTCCAGGATATATAAAGAACTCAAAAAACTTAACACCAAAAAAACAAATAACCCAATCAATAAATGGGCTGAGGAGCTGAACACAAACTTCACAGAAGAAGATATACAATCCATCAACAGACATATGAAAAAATGTTCAACATCTCTAGCAATCAGAGAAAAGCAAATCAAAACTACTCTAAGATTTCATCTCACACCAGTCAGAATGGCAGTGATCAAAAATACAAACAACAATAACTGTTGGCGAGGTTGTGGGGGGAAAAGGCACGCTTATACATTGCTGGTGGAACTGCAAATTGGTACAACCAATCTGGAAAGCAGTATGGAGATTCCTTAGAAAACTGGGAATGGAACCACCATTTGACCCAACTATCCCACTCCTGCGTCTATACCCAGAAGACTTAAAAACAGCATACTATAGTGACGCAGCCACTTCAATGTTTATAGCAGCTCAATTCACAATAGCTAAACTGTCGAACCCACCTAGGTGCCCTTCGATGAGTGAATGGGTAAAGAAACTGTGGTATATATACACAATGGAATATTACTCAGCAATAAAAGAGAATAAAATTATGGCATTTGCAGGTAAATGGATGGAGTTGGAGAATATCATGCTAAGTGAAGTAAGCCAATCTCAGAAAACCAAATGCCAAATGTACTTGTTGATAAGTGGATGCTGATCCATAATGTGGGGAAGGACATGGGAACAATGGTAGAACTCTGTTCACAGGGGTATAAGGCGGAAGGGAGCATGGGGACAATAAAGGTGGTGGAATATGATGGTCATCATAGCCCTAACTTTATGCATGACTGCATATATGTTGTGATTCTATACAACTTATAAGTATAGAATTGATATGTTATCCTCTATCTATGTACAATGAATCAAATTGCACTCTGTTATCATGTAAGCCTAAATAGAACAAATAAATAAATTAAATATGCAAAAAATAATAAAATAAAAACTACCAATACAAAATAAATACTTCAGATAATAAAACCCAAGTTTTTATATATCTATACGTTTTCTAAATAAAATGTTGGGAAAAAAAGGAGATTAAACTAATCAAAGATTTGAGATCTTGCTGAGAACTAGAAAGAGGCAGTCATGTAATCTAAGGACAGTTCCAATCACAGTTCAAAAGTCTTAAAAGAAAACAAAGTATCATGTATGGAAGCCATGCATGACAAAAACACCAACAGACATTTTAGTGAGTGAAAGAGTAAAACACCAATAGACATTTGAGTGAGTGAAAGTCATAAAAATTAACCAGCAATGTATATAAAAACTAGATCATACAGGTTACTATACAAAAGATAAATAATTTAGATATTACTTTAAATGGAAAAAGAATCTATGATATAGATACAAAAATCCTAAATATCAGTAGATTAGACATAAATATAAACTGTGTCATCCAATATAGTAGTCGTATTAGGCTATTTAAACTCAATTTGCATGAAACAAAATGAAAAATCCAGTTCCTTAGATGAACTGGTCACAATTCAAGTACTCAACTGCTGTGTGTGGCTAGTAGGCACAATACTAGCACTTTAGAAATTTTCATCAACACAGAACATTCAACTGAACAGAAAATACTTGTACTATAAATATAACACCAACAAAGGAAACCATATACAAAACTGAAAACTTCTGTTTTCTTAAAACATCAGTTATAACTGTAAAGAATTCATCTCAAAAATTATTTACAAAATGTCAAAATTCATAACAAATGAAAACACTTAAAGGAATTCTACCAGTTATCATCAGAACAAACATTGAAAGGAACATTCAGAGTTGAGGTTATACAGTGACAACCAATACAACACCCCAGTGAACTGGCCATCTATTGTTTAGAAGCAAGCTAAGGATCCTACATACTGAAGATAAAGGGATTACACAAAGGCCACTGCAGGGGAGGGAGGCCACCTTTAAATTCTGCCTGCCACATGAGTGAAGGTAGACAGTGGCAAATTGCAGTGTCTTTGACAGCATAGATCAGAACTCAAATTGCTTTCTTTTCATTTATCCTAAAGAAATACTCATGAACTTTCACTAAGTTATCTATACAAATATTCATCAGAACATTGTAACAAAAAATTCAATATCATCCTAAACATCTAATAAAGGAATACTAACCTAAAATCATCATTTTTGAATAAAATCCCATTTTCCAACTCAATGTGTATTCATATGTTTTCCATATACACATCTTTTTTAATTTTTTTTCTCATGCATGTAAATTGTACCTTTGTTTTGTGGCTGCAACTAGTTTGTTATACAGTAGTATTAGTGTTTTTCCCATTGCAAAGCAGTGTTCTCTGCTGGTCTTCTATTGTAAGAGTTCCCTATTGCTTTCCAGCAACTATTAGCTATACAAAATCATTTTAATTATGATCATTGTTTTTAAAATCTTGCCTCTGCACATGACACTTATGGTTGCCATATTCCATGTATTCATATAAACTGTTTAAAACTGTCCCACTATCTTACTCCATTCCTGCACCTAGCACACATGTTCAACCAAAGAACATAAGACTTATGGCCAGTGATAGAAAACAAAAAAATCAACACAGATCTCAGGCTAAACCATACCTGGTTTATTAGAACCAATTTAATAAGCTAGTATATGAGGAAACATAACTTCTCCTTCAATTATTTCACAGCCCACATTTTTAAATCTCCAAAATGAAGACATATCTTACAATAAAAGATATATCATGGTTTAATTGACAGAGGTTTCTCTTTGTAGTGGTACATAAAATAAGCACGTGGTCTTCCAACTGATGGTGTCTTGTTTGGCTTTTAAAAAAAAAGTAAGAAAAAAGAAAAAAAAGATACAGAAAACCTGGATCTATGTAAATGACAGAATTTTCTGAAAACCTTTATAAACTTCATTACTTAAAAGCCGCAGATCCAACCATTCACTAGAATAGCATCTATGATATACAGACTGCTCTCATGTACTTGTCTTCAGAAACTTAAGTCTTACGTAAGTTGCTTAAACCTACAAGTTTAAAGCCTTCACAGAAATGATTTCTAAAAGAATTTTTATGAATAAACAAAAAATATACCAAATTAGCATAATTATGCTACATATCAGAGGTTACCAATCTACAACTCCACATCAAATGAAGTACTTTGTGAAGTCGCCAGCACAAATATTCTATGACTAAACATTTTATAATATATTTAAAGTAATATTGTAAGTAGAAAAGTACATAAAATAAAGAGCCACAAATAAATTTTTCTAGATATTTATAAATTACTTTAAAACTTTATTGAAATCCTTCAATAAAGATTTCTATAATTTTCTTTTTGTAAGATTGGCCCTGGATGGGATATTAAAAAAATACTATATGTTTAATAATCAACCAATATCATTCAAATAACAAGTTCTTGATTTTTCTTATCTACTCTAAAAGTTTACATTTTTCTAAACTATGTCTCAAAGTCGACTCTCCTTTATACATCACCTATTAAGAAGGGAGCAGTGGATATGACAACAACACACACTGCAAGTTGTAGGCTGCCGTGAGGTCTTCAAATACATACTCCCAGCACTATGATGAAGGTAGTAGTGAATTCCTTAATTTAAAAAATTAAGATGTACTACAAAAATTACATTTAATCTTATGTGCTAGAACTAAGTAACCTCCATTATTTCCATAATAACCAATAGAGGTTGATTTCTACACAACTTGAAAGGGCAGAAACTATATTTTTTTTAGTTGTAGATAGACGGACACAATATCTTTATTTATTTATTTTTATGTGGTGCTGAGGATTGAACCCAGTGCCTCACACATGCAAGGCAAGTGCTCTACCACTGAGCTACAATCCCAGCCTAGAAACTATTCTTTAACAACAGCATTTTATTTAAAATTTTAGTCAACCTAAGAGGTTGGTTAGACTATAAAGCCAAAGTATCCCTTCATGTTTTCAAGAGTTTCTCACTTCTGAAAAAGTACACAGTTGTAATAAATATACTAATGTGATGTCAATTGTAAGCCTTTAATGTGCAGCAAATTCACAATTATAGTCTATAGAACAATTAATAGACCCAATTGTTTAAGCAAAGTAAATATTTCTTAATCATTTTTGCCAATATTTTTTCTTCTGAATCTCCTAATATGTATTTCGTGAATGTGTATTATAGTTATAATCTACAATACTTAGCAAAAATACAGAAAATTCTTCATTTTCCACAGAAATAGTAATGATAATATTATTATTATTTTTATATTATTTAATAATAATAATATTTTATTATATTATTATTACTATTTTCCACAGAAATGTTTAAAATATATTTGGCACTAGATATAATGATTTCTTTGTGTTTCAATGAACAAAATTTACTACCTCAAAGGAAGTTTTCTGGTGTGATAAATCTTTAGGCTTAAGCACTTAAGAATTTTATTATACCTATCATTTTCTTAATTCACCTCTAAAATGATAAATAAATGAGACTGAAAGGATCCATCAGGCTATACTGAATATTAATAATAAATAATATGTTAATAGAATAGATAATGTAAAACTGAAAACCACATATATAAGAATACATAATCACCATTATTTTATCTTATATACATCTGCCTTCAAATGAAAATGCAACTGACCAATATATCTGTAATTATGCAAAAAATTAGGCATATCATTGAAAACCTCTGTGTGAACAAAAGATCTTTGAATTTAAGCAACTAATCTGTGTTCTCTTCAACCACAGTTGCATTAACAACCCCTCAAAAGATTTTTATTATGATACAAACAATACAAATTTGATAAATAAGAACACTTATATAAAAATAACAACCCTTACAGCTAGATTTTTCTTTGTGAACTTCTAGTCTTGGACAAACACTGCAAATTTAAGAACTACAAATTTTTATTTAATAATGAAATAATGAAAATCAGGGCAATACCTAGGAGGAAAAATGTGTGTGAGATTAAATACATAAAATACAACAGAAAGCCTAAGTCTCCAGCCTAGCACAGTAGGCAAGTAATAGACGAACATTTACAAAAATTTTTTTTAAATATTTCTTTTAGTTGTAGATAGACACGATATCTTTATTTTATTTATTTTTATGTGGTGCTGAGGATCGAACCCAGTGCCTCACACATACAAGGCAGGCGCTCTACCACTGAGCCACAACCCCAGCCCACAAAAATTCTTTTTTTAAAAGATGTGTATATGACCTTGGTAAATGAAATGCAGTTCTAAAAATAGCTTTTGTAACTCTTATTAAATCCTCTCAACAATTAGTAGAAAAGAGATCTTAACATATAATATTCTTTCATTGTATATGGCAAACATTCTACTGTTAAAACAGTAATAAACAAATTATCAAAATATTTTCTACAAGATTTTTCTAGTTTAACTGGACATGAGAAAATAAAATAACCCCATGCAAAGAAAGGTTTTACTACTAGGAATTTGTACAAGATTGTCAGTTCTTTTCCTTTTTTTCTTTTTTTAAATTTAATTTTTTTTAACTTGAGCATGTGAAATGAAGGAAGGGCAGCAGAGGTTTGTTTTTCTAATCAAGAATAATTTCCTAAAACCATTCAAGATTGATTCTTTATGTATGTTTTATTTCATTTCCCCTTGCATATTCTTTGTATGATAAGTAACACAACTGACTTATCCTAAGGGTACAGAGTTCAGACAGACAGATAATCAGGAATGAAGAAAGAACTTATTATTTCAACAGAAACAGAGCTTTGCAAGTGGAAGATAATCCAAGATCAGTCTTTGTCATAGTAAAGTAAAAACAGGGAGTGCATCAAAGAAGATGAATTATTACTTTCATTAAAAAGACAAAATAAATAACCAATTAGATGAGAAATAAGACAAGTCAATCTTATTGCTTTATAAATGTATACTATTTTAGACTGGTCTTTCCATATACTTAGATAACTACTATGTTATGAAAATAAGAAAGGAAGAAAGAATTATAAAATGTAAAAAGCAGCTTTTTTGACTAAGCAAACAATAATAGACATTCCAGCCTAAAATACTATCTCTGCTAGACACAATGACACACACCCATAATCCCTACTTGAGAGGCTGAGGCAGGAGGATCCCAAGTTCTATGTTGTCTCAGCAACTTTAGGAGACCCTGTGTCAAAATAAAAATAAAAAGGGGATGGGACGCCGGTTGTAGTGATGCACACCTGTAATCCCAGAGGCTCGAGAGGCTAAGGAAGAAGGATTGTGAGTTCAAAACCAGCCTCAGCAAAAGTGAGGTGTTAAGCAACTCAGTGAGACCCTGTCTCTAAATAAAATACAAAATAGGGCTGGAGATGTGACTCAGTGGTTAAATGCTCCTGAGTTTAATCCCCGGTACCCACCCCCCAAAAAGCGAGGAGGATGGGAACATAGCTCAGTGGGAAGGCATTCTCCATTTCAATCCCCAGTACAATCGATCGATCAATCGATAGATAAATTTTAGATAGATAGATAAATTTTAAAAATGACCACTTTGTAATTCTGATAGAAACTTCAAAAACATCTACTAAAATGCCTATGAAAAACACAGGGTAAAAACTTTTAACCTCAAATCAGAACAAAAAGTCAATATACTACCAGAGCCTCAAAGCTGATAGATCTGTACCAAATAGCTTCCTCTAGATAGTTTTCAAAATGTATCTATGGAACAGCATGTGAGGTCAAAACTATAAACTATTCGTAATACTACTACAAAACAATTTGTCCTTTAAGTCCCAGTCTCTCTTTAATGTATAATGCAGCTTTTCAGAGGCTATGTAACATATGACAGTACAACAATCTAAATAAAAAAGAACAAGAAAATCCAACTGTCTTCAATAAAATGAGTCTTTAATTTGCAAAAAAAATAATTAATTAATTAATTAATTAAAACAATGCCACTATTTGTACTGTTATTTTCTGCTTTGAATATATAAATTGCTTTTCACAAAAATTGTTATTTCTATCAATATAGTACACTTTTGTTTTTTACTGGATAAATACATATTTCAAGTTTTTAATTCTACAGTAAATATCATTAGATGTAACCCATATAAACAAAAGCTATCCTCACTGCTTAAAAAAACAACAACAAAGAGGAGATGTAAAGGCTCAAGAACAAAGATGGTATAATAAGTGAATGGGATTAATGTGACAAAATATCTGGAAAAATTTCAAGAGGAAAAATCAACTTCACAAAAATGAAGGCACAAAGGAAAAATATAATTTTAAAAAACAAATAAAGGACATACAAAATGAAATACAACAAAGAAAAAAGTTTAGAAGAATCAGAGAATCAGCAGGTCCATGGAACAGCACTGGAAAACTTGACAGAAATTACAAGTACTTTACCACCAAAACCTATAAAATAAGGAAATCTGAAGGTAGAACCTGGCAATCTATTTTAACAAGCCCTCCAGATAATTCTGCTGCACACTAAAGTTTCACTACTACTGCAGAGAAGACAGAAAAGGAGATAACAAAGTCGGAATGTCTAAAGAGGAAAACCAAACAATGTAACATTACAAATATTTAAAAATAAAAGTCATCTACAAATTACAAGGGAATAATAAATGCCAAAAAACCTGACACAATCAATTCCAAAACATATCTAGTAAATTATTGAACTTTAAAGATAAAGAAATAATACTTTGAGCAAAGAAAGTTAGAAAAGGGTTAATAATTAAATGGTAACAATACAAAAAGTCAAAAAGCATCATGTTTCACAGCATCATTAAATGCTAAAAGATGGTTTAACAATACTTTCTGGTTAAATGTGAGCCAAAGATTTTATATTTACCCAAATGAGCCTTCAAAAGTAAAGGTTACAACAAACATTTTCAAATATGTAATAACTTAACAACCAGCATTTTCACAAAATGCTGTTGAAATGATAATTAAGAGACAAACTTTATACATGCAAGAAATGACTGAGGAAACTCTGGGGAAAGAATTATTTTTTACAGAGCAGTAAGACCAATAATAAACTAAAACAAATATAGAAATTAAGGTGAACAAACACAAGACAAATATCTACGCCAATAATATGAAAATAGTATAAATAAAAGTTGAAAGAAGACAGGATTCCAAGTTGTTAATGCTAACAAATCTAGTAGAGTGAGCTGGGGCTATAGCTCAGTGGTAAAGTACTTGCCTCACAGGTGTGAGGCACTGGATTCAATCCTCAGCACCACATAAAACTAAATACACAAAAAGATATTGTGTCCACTTACAACTAAAAACAAATTTTTTACATCTAGTAGAAATATAAACATTATTTAACAGAAAAGTAATATGATTCATTAAAAACTAAGAGCAGGAAAGTGGAGTAAAAGAAGACAAATGTGCAACTTTAATTATTCTTAGAGATTTAATAGGTAATGTCTAAAGAAATATAGATCTAAAGGTATAGCCAGGAAGCTAAACACTAGAACAAAATTATTGACCATTTCAAATACCAAAAAAATAATAAACACATGAAACCACATATATTTTAACACAGAATGACTTATGGGTTATCTATAAAAATAGAAGCTATAAGACACTTAACAGCACTGATATTCAACATATCCATCATATGGATAATTGTAACATTGGAATTATCAATTTAAGAACTAATAGTTGCACGGCTGGTCATATAAGAACTTTCATTTAAAAAAAACATTTGAAGCAGAATGATCAATAATCAGCAAAAACAGCCCAAATATACATCAACTAAAGAATGGATTCAAAAAATGTTGTATATTCATATCATGAAATATCTTCAATTATAAAAAGTAATGAAGTACTAATAAATACAGCAATAAGAACCATGAAAACATTAGGCTGTGTGAAAAAAGCAGTCACTCATATGTTCTCATATGAGCACAATAAAATTAAATTTTTAAGTTAATAATAAGGGCTCAATAAAATGAAACTAAACCCCTACCTCTCACCATGAACAAAATTCAACTCAAAATGGATCAAGGACCAGGAATTAGACCAGAGACTAACAGAAGAAAAAATAGGCCCAAATCTTCATCATGTCAAATTAGGACCTTACTTCCTTAACAAGACTCCTATAGCACAAGAAGTAACATCAAGAATCAATAAATGGGATGGATTCAAACTAAAAAGCTTCTTCTCAGCAAAAGAAACAATCAATGAGGTGAACAGAGAGCCGACATTCTGGGAACAAATTTTTGCCACACACACATCTGATAGAGCACTAATCTCCAGGATATATAAAGAATTCAAAAAACATCAAAAAAAAAAAAAAAAAACACCAGCCCAATCAATAAATGGGCCAAGGAGCTAAACAGACACTTCTCAGAAGAAGATCCACAATCAATCAACAGACATATGAAAAAATGTTCAACATCTCTAGTAATTAGAGAAATGCAAACCAAAACTACTCTAAGATTTCATCTCACACCAGTCAGAATGGCAATGATCAAAAATACAAACAACAATAACTGTTGGCAAGGTTGTAGGGGAAAAGGCACACTCATACATTGCTGGTGGAACTGCAAATTGGTACAACCAATCTGGAAAGCAGTATGGAGATTCCTTAGAAAACTGGGAATGGAACCACCATTTGACCCAGCTATCCCACTCCTGCCTCTCTACCCAGAAGACTTAAAAACAACATACTACAGTGACGCAGCCACTTCAATGTTTATAGCAGCTCAATTCACAATAACTAAACTGTGGAACCAACCTAGGTGCCCTTCAATAGATGAATGGATAAAGAAACTGTGGTATATATACACAATGGAATATTACTCAGCAATAAAAGAGAATAAAATTATGGCATTTGCAAGTAAATGGATGGAGTTGGAGAATATCATGCTAAGTGAAGTAAGCCAATCCCAAAAAACCAAATGCCAAATGTTCTCTCTGATAAGTGGATGCAGATCCATAATGGGGGAAGGGACACAGGAAGAATGGAGGAACTTTGATGAAAAGGGAGGGACGGGGGAGTGAGGGCATGAAGACAGTAAAGATGGTGGAATGAGATGGACATCACAGCCCTAGCTTCATGTATGACTGCGTATATGATGTGATTCTACATTACGTACAACCAGAGAAATGAAAAGTTGTGCTTCATCTGTTGAAATGATAATTAAGAGACAAACTTTATACGAGCAAGAAATTACTGAGGAAACTCTGGGGAAAGAATGCATGAATTAAAATGCATTCTGCTATCATGTACACCTAAGTAGAATAAATAAATTTTTTTTAAAAGTTAATAATAAATAAAAGACTCCTCCCCTATAAATTATCAAACTTAACAAGCTTAGGAAGACGGGGCGGGGGGGATTCACAGTATTCTTAAAAGTATGACCAATAGGGCTGGGGTTGTGGCTCAGTGGTAGAGTGTTCGACTCGCATGTATGAAGCACTAGGTTCGATCCTCAGCACCACATAAAAATTAAAGACATTGTATACATTTACAACTAAAAAAAATTTTTTTTTAAAGTATGACCAATAAACTATCAGATATTAAACCCTAGGTGAAAGCGGTTTTGGCAGAGGAGAAAAAAATTAAATAGCTCCCTTTATTTTAAAAATCACAGTGGAGAAAAGAATCACAAAAACAGAAGAAATATAATGTCATGTCATCAATTATTAAACTCTATACAAAGAATTTAAAAACACAAATGAAAGAGACAATTTATCAAGACATCTTAAGTTACCAAAACAGACTCTGAAAGGGTAGTGTTGTTACTAGTTTACAAAATAAAATCCTACCAGAATGAAACTTCTTGGATGCCATGTGTAATTTTAATGTAAAATACAGTAATACAGTATCCTGTTTATTCTCTTCAAAGCTAAACTATGCAGTGAACACATAATAGAAAGATATAAAAAGAAAGAAGCGGTCCCAGCGCAAGTTTTTATCTGTAAAGCTATAAACCTAATTCTGAAACATGACAAATTTCACAAAAGGTGTATCATTCCTTGAGGCTTCTTAGGAAAGGTCAACTAGACTTCTTTTTCAATGCCGAATATGATACTTGATCCTTTCTAAACTTCTAAAATGTTTATCTGTGAACAATCAAGAAAAGGTCTACATGATACGCATGCTCAAAAGGTGTCAATGTTCTGGTAAGTGGAGCTCTATGACAATAAGTTAACATATTTCAAACAATTAAAACCATCAATTAGAGTTGCTTAAAAAGTTAGCCACTACCAAAACAGACATT
Organism: Geosciurus inauris; assembly: GCA_004024805.1. Classification (NCBI taxonomy): domain Eukaryota; kingdom Metazoa; phylum Chordata; class Mammalia; order Rodentia; family Sciuridae; genus Geosciurus; species Geosciurus inauris. The sequence continues at coordinate 10,080 of PVHX01025619.1, read as the reverse complement.
CAGAACTGTGAAGAAATAATATTTTTATAACAATAAAAAGGAGAAATAACTTTTATAATAATAAAAAGGAGAAAAGAGAGAGGAGCAATTGAGAGATAGACTCAATGAATCATAAACACCCTAAAGAGAACACACTATGAAATTTGCATATAGATAAGTAAAAATCCCACAAAAGCACTAGTAAGAGGGGCTGAGGCTGTAGCTCAGAGGTAGAGCACTTGCCTAGCATGCATGAGGCACTGGGTTCGATCCTCAGCCCACATATAAATAATAAATGAATAAAGTAAAGATCTATCAACAACTAAAAAATATTTTTAAAAAAGCACTAGTGAGAAATGGAGAACATTTTAGGCAATAATTACTCAATATGCATTATATACATTATATCTTAACTGCAAAAACTCTAAGGTACATTTGCTTTTAAATGCTAAGTTGTGGTAAATGTTCTAGTAAACCCTAACAATTCAGTAGTGATAATAGTAGCAGGAATATTTATTAAAAATAATATGTAAGAGAAGGAAAGAGAAAAGAAAAGGGAGAATAAACAGGAAAATGGGAAGATTAAGCATAAACAGAATTAATGTGCTTATGTAGGATTGCAAGAGATAAAGAAGAGGTAGTGAGTAGAAGAAACAAAAGACAATTCTCTGATGTAATAAAAGAAAAAATATAGCATCTAAATGGATCTACAGGCGGGGCAAGGTGACACACACCTGTAATCCCAGCAGCTCGGGGCGCTGAGGCAAGAGGATCACGAGTTCAAAGCCAGCCTCAGCAACTTAGCAAGGCCCTAAGCAACTCAATGAGACCCTATTTCTGGGGCTGGGGATGTGACTCAGTGGTAGAGTGCCCTGGGTTCAATCCCCATTCCTAAATAAATAAATAAATAAATAAATAAATAGACAGACAGGCGGCTAAATAAATAAATGGATCTATTTCTTTTTATTTTTTTTTTAGTTGGACATAATTCTTTTATTTCATTTGTTTTTACATGGTGCTAAGGATCAAACCCAGTGCCTCCTACATGCTAGGTAAGCGCTCTACCGCTGAGCCACAACCCCAGCCCTAAATGGATCTATTTAAGAAATCCTAACAATACTGTAATTTAAAGAAAATTTTGGCGATAAAGAGCTTCCTAAACAAGACAAACCTAGAAGATATAAAAAATACACTACCAAATTTGACAATATAAAATTGAACTTTGCATTTATGAAAAACACTATATATAAATGACTGAAAGAAAGTATTTATAACCCACACAATAAAAATAACAATAATTAGTTCACATTTATTGGGTGCTTTATGTCAGATACTTACTTTTCTAAGGTATTTACAAGCAGAGCTTCAATAAATTTATATAACAAATCCAGGTAATTTATAACCTCAAATTATAGATGAGTAAACTTTGGCAGAAATTTTAAGTAAATTATAAAAGATCCCAAAGCCAGTTAGAAAGAGAGCAAGGCAACACTCCAGTCTCCTGCTTTAGAACTGATGCTCACCTCTACCTTAGAATACTTCTGCCTTGCCTATAGGCCAGAAAGGAAAGGACAATGGGCATGGTAGAAAGAAACAAGCTCTCTCATCTGCTAAAGTGGCTTTATTTGGAAAGCAAATTGGTAGTAGTTACTGTCTATAATCTTACACCAAAAACTGTATTTCAACATACTGTGAGGAAATACCCACCATATAAGCAAACAAGGGAACAATATTGTTAACAGCAAGAGAAGAAATAATCTGAAAGTATATGTGTGTATATAATGTATATAAATGTAAGAGTGTGTGTATAAATAAATGTTTACATATTTATGTATATTATATATTTTATGCTAAAATACACACACACACACACACACACACACACATATGCATCCAGTCTTCATTTTGTCATGTCAAGGATTTATAATTTCTCATTCCATGCACTACAGACAAAAAAAAAATCACAATCTCTAACTAGCTGGGCATGAATTAAAGAGAAAATTTTTCCAATTTGAACCCCAACAACTAATTCATCAACCTAATTATCAAAGTAAATGTGTGTGTGTGTGTGTGTGTGTGTGTGTGTGTAACGTACATTTAAAAAATAAGAATACATACCAAGATCTACCTTCAGAAGGAGTAGGATTACACCTAAGAAATGATTTTCACTCTAAATGAATCTAAATTATTTACAGCTTTTTAAAAACATAATATAGACCAACCAAATGTGATGGCACATGCCAATAATCCCAGCAACTCAGGAGACTAAGGCAGGAGGACCACAGTGGCCAAACACAGACCCAGTGTCAAAATAAAAATAAAAAGGACTGAGGATGTAGCTCAGTGATAAATCCCCAGTACAAGAAAATCACCACCACCACCACCACCATCATCATCATCATCATCATCTGGACCAATAACCATGAATCAAAACCTATTACAAGAAGCAAGGAAGCAACCTAATTTAGGTTCCTACCACTGAGAATATTACTAAAGAGGAGAATCCTGAGAATCACACAAGTTTGGTCAAAATAGTGCTATATCAATTCAAGTAATTTCTGGTAAAGTCAAGGCAACAAGCAGCAAAAACGTCATTCATATTCCTCTCACAAAATGAATCGTGATGCATGAGTTAGAAAACAAAAATAACTTTACCTTCCTTGAAGTATATATGTCAAAAAATGGCTTATTTCTGACACTAAATGGTTCCTGTGTTTTGTCAATGAGCCCACTCTTCATTTTTTCATGTCGAGGATTTATAATTTCTCGTTCTATACACTGCAGACGAATATTAAAATCACAATCTCCAACTGGCTGGGCCTATATTAAAAAGACAATTTTTTAAATTTGAACCTCAGCAACTATTTTATCAACATAATTATCAAAGCTGCCACAATGAATACAATTGTCTATATAAACAGAATCCTGTACAGTTGTTCAGTGTACAGCCTGTACAACCACCCATACAAATCCAGATAATTAGTCAAATGACAGAAATATATCTTAACATACATACACAGTTATTTTAAAATTATAACTGCATAAAACAGTATGATAAAGTGCCATAAATTTACTCTAAGTTGATCTAAAAGTCTCACATATAAATTTAAGCATTAAATATACTCACTAGTCATTTTTATTACTTACGTAATTCAGTAAAAGACCTGTATAAAAATTAAAATCCACATAATTCAGGAAAGCATGAGTAAATGGCACATCAAAATAGCAGAATCATCTACAATGCTTTTTTGTTGTTTACTTCTAATACTTTATAGCATTAACAATTGAGTAGATGAATACATCCTCTGAAAATACAAAAAAGTTTACATAATATGTTCAAAGTTAGTTATACAAATATAGCTTTCTTCTCTTCTCCCTAGTAAATTTTTCCTTTAGTGTACTTAAAGCATGTGTGTTTGAACTATGAAATAAAAACTTCATGTACACTTTTGAGTTGAGAGTGTAGGCTTGTCTTATCCATATATATATATACGAAGACAGCTATAATGCATCCTCTGGTTGACAGTAATCATCTAGATTAGAAGGCGTCAGCAATGGCATATCAAGTACTCTTCTTTACTTTGCAACTGGATACATTTTCATGCATTTTGCCCCCATCTTTTCTATCTTCTCCTCTCCTCCAATCTTCATTATTTAAGCTAACATTTATCCTAATGTTTGCACAGGGACAGTAGTAGCACTTGCCTCAAGGATGAACATTAGATATACCTGAAGTATGTGTTTTTTTCAGCTTTAAAAGGATGATGACTTTGATGACCCACAAGAATAAGGAGTAAGACAAGTCAAAAAGAGCTAGGCATTAGGTAAAATGTGTTCTCTTTACAAGGTATACAACTGTTTATAAAGGGTATTTATTGAGGAAATGCTAGTAAATAACCACACAGTCCATGCGTGACCTTTTCTATGCAACCTATGTCATCAACAAGGTTGAAAAACTAAAATGTTTGGCTTGTTTATTACGTCTAGTACAGGAATTCAGACACCTACAAAATTAAAAGTGAAACAGGCAAGGCTTTCTTTTTTTTTTTTTAAAGTCTAACAACTATTCAAATATATGTAAGTAGTCTAAATTCCCTCCTGGATGTTTTTCAACTTAAAATATACATCAATTCACCAAAACAACAAGAAAAGACTGGAAGCATATTCACTTTCAAGTCCACTGGGCCTACAGTAAAGGAAGCACTTGACAGATATGTGTACAATCAGTATGAATAGAATAGGGAAAACATTCAATAACTACTGACTAACTGGCCTCCCTGTTTTCTGTTCTTCCTCACTTCAAAACACTATCCATGCTGTCACTAAAGTTCTCATTCAAAATGGTAACAATATGATAGCTTTATTACTTTAATTAGCCTCCTATTACATAAAAAACTAAGTTTAAATGCCTTATTCAAATAAGCTGGCCCCTCTCATCAATCTATGCATATTAAATCTTAATAATTTGTATACAGGTAGAACTGGATAATATATGTTATAAAGCAAAAACACAACAGAATAAAAATAAATAGTTTTCCTATGTTCTTCCCAAATTCCAATAAACTACTTATGGAAATAGACTTCTTTGGAAGCCAGTACACAAACACATGAATTCTCTAAAAGCAAGAAATCATGTACTATTCATCTCTACATATTCAATACCTACAGTACTGGACATAAAAATGATAGATGAAACTCTTCCTATATAAAATAATAAACTAAGGTACTAAAAAGATTTTAACTAAGATTTGGGGCCTCTAGCCACCATAATTATGAGCCAAATAAATCTTATTAAATACCTAGGCTCAGATATTTTGTTATAGTGCTGCAAAATAGATAAATAAATCAATGAAAACTCCATAATAAAGTAAATAATTATAAATGCATCCTAATATTAGAAATATGAAAAAAATGTGACTTAACATCATTAAATATGGTAATAAGCATAACAAATATTTATGGAATGAACAATTATAAAGCTAAAGATAATAAACACAAATAATTATCATTTTTACAGCAAAATACAAAAACACAATTGGGGGGAAGGGTACTAGGGATTGAACTCAGGGACACTCAACCACTGAGCCACATCCCCAGCCCTATTTTGTGTTTTATTTAGAGACAGAGTCTCACTGAGTTGCTTAGCGCATCACCATTGCTGAAGCTAGCTTTGAACTCACAGTTCTCCTGTCTCAGTCTCCCAAAGTGGTGAGATTGCAGGCGTGCACCACCGCGCTCGGCTCAAAAACACAATTTTTGAGAAGGTCTGATAACTTTGATTTCTTTAAAATTAAAAATTTCTGCGCATCAATAGACACTGATATGGAAGAGATACCTTTAGCCAAATGTATAACCAAAAATAAATTCAAATCCAAAAAAAGATAATTCCTACAAATTAATAAAATAAAGTAGACAATCAAATAGAAAAATTAAAAGTTTATAAACTTACAATTAAATTACAAAAGAAAAATGCAATAAGTACAAATATGAAATATGTTCAACTTCATTAGTAAAAACAGAAAACAAATTAAAACTGGATGAAATAACATGTCACAAACTGTTTAATAAGTGGTAAAAACTGTTTAATAAAACTATAGTAAATTAGTATAACTACTTCTAAGAGAAACACAGAAAACCATCTAATGAAGTTGATATTGAAAATGTAATAAAAAATGCTATGATACAGTGATAAGAGACTGGACTTCTAAAAAAACTTCACATTAAAAAAACAAAAACTTCACAGGTGAATATATCCCAAAAATGAGAATGATTGTCACAGAGAAACTTTCACTCATGTGTACAAGAAAAACATATAAAACTTAAGACACTTTAAATTCCAGAATTCTTACTAATGATTGAATAATTATTATAATAATAAATATGAAATAATAATAATTTTTAATTTTAAAATCTGGATTGAATAATAAATTATACAATTTGAATAATATATATGTAGAGGAATGATTATACCTTATCATAGAAGTATATTGAGGTTTTCACATTTACAGAAGTTGTCTTGTACTGCCTAAATAATTTAGACATTCATATTTTAATTAAAACTAAAAGGAAAAGATTTTTGGGTAATCTAAAATTGTAGTAAATGGGTAGAAATTTAATTTCTAATTTTTTATATATATTTTGTATTTTACTTTGGGAAATTTTGCACTTTATTTTTATTTCTTGCTTATATTCATGAATAACATATTTGTACCCACAAGTTACATATTCAAACTTACAGCTTTTTTTTTTTTTTAAGTGACAGAAAATAAACCTTGTGGGCATTTTTTAGTCAAGCACAAGATAGCTAAAACCAAAAAACATTCATTCTACAAAAGAATGTATTATTCTATTAGAATTGAACTGTTTTTCTTGACTCAGTTGAAGTTAAGGAAATCTAAAGGCAAAGATATATGCAATATATTAGGCAGTAAGATAAAATATATATAAAAGTACTAACAAAAGAGATGTTCAACAAGTAACCTGAATCACAATTTTTCTTTCCTACTATCATTGAAACTGTAACAAATACTTCATATTTGTTAAAAAACATACCTAATGAGCTGGAGATATGGCTCAGTGGTAGAGTGCCTGTCTAGCATATGTAAGGCCTTGGGTCTAATCCCCAAAACCACTAAACAAAGAAATGAAATTAAAATGTATCTATTATTTCAGTCACAATTTTTATTCTAAAAAATAAAAACTTATAAATTATATAAGGTACTTACATTGAATTTAATTATGTCATATATCAGATATCTAGGAACAGCCTGTCCATTTACTCTGTCAATAATCATTTCCTTGAAAGAGAAAAGAAGGTGTAAGTGTTTTCATACTTTAATAGCAACTTATTTGAGTGAAATATACTACATAAAGCACCTAACTCATAAGTATACAACTTGATGAAATTTCAAAGTGAACATAACTGTACCCAGATCAAGTCTGAAATAGCACTCTAAAATCTTCATTATGCACTCATTACATATTGAAATAAAATCATAGGACAGTATCTCTTCATTATATTTTTTATATTTAAATTGCTATGCAATATTCTGCTTAATGTCTAAATTACTAGGCAACATTTAAGGGGAAAGAGATTACAAATTTTAAAATCAGGGTCTAAAACCTAAAAATCAGGATTTTTATAATAAGTTTTATAATAAGTTTAGTCCTTATTGCTTTAAATTTTGTTATATAACAATTATTTTGATCATAAATTCTACAACTATAAATGGCACCCTTATTAATTTTGGTTTTATGAAGAGATCTCTGAAAATCCATCAAAGTCAATAAAAAGTCAAAACAAATTCTGCACTCTAACAGAAATAATAACACTACAGGGATGGCGGTATAAAGTGCTAGGGAGTGATACTGGCCAAATTATATTGTTATATTGTATGCATGTATGATTATATAACAACAAATTACATCATTATGCACAACTATAATGCACCAATAAAAATGTGGAAGGGGAAAAAAGAAATAAGGACACTAAATGATGATGATAATTTTAATTCTCAGTAGGTTTTTTGACTAAAATTATTTTTATTTCCTTATATTCTTCCTAGGAAATTAGGTGACTTTTCTTGCTACCTAAGTTCACAACAGAAAATTCATATCCTACCTTCTAAAATTATTTTTAAAATACTAAAAATATATTTTGTCATTGTAAGAAAATATTATCAATTAATTAATTTCCTGAATACATGTTTGTTAAGTTAGACATTTACTTATGGTTTTGACACAATTCTTATTTGTTATTTTAAAACATTTACTGAAATATTTTTATTTAAATACTTTTACCTGAGTATTTTACATAGTCACAAGGTAGTACAGCAATAACAAGTTTCAATTAATTACTGTTTTCAAAAATGCAAGGTTGGAAATAAAGTAGACTACTGTTCAGACAGTAGACATCACAGAATCCCCCCCCCAATTTATCTGATAAAATGAATGAGAACATGTTTTCCTGTAGATATTATGTTTGAAAGTCCAAAACCAAATTTATTGTTAGCAAACAAAGTAAGTAAAAAAGGACTAACAAAATATGTGGGCTTTAAACTGACAGCCAAGAAACTACTAAGAATCTGGTAAAGCAAACAAATAAACAAACAAACAAACAGAAACACTCAGGACTAAGGACACTAAGATGACAAATATCTAGGGCTGGGCTTGTGGCTCAGTGATAGAGCACTTGCCTAGCATGTGTGAGGCACTGGGTTCAGTTGTCAGCACTGCATATAAATAAATCAATAAAACAAAGGTCTGTCAACACCTTTAAAAAAATTATTTTAAAGATGACAGATATCTGATAATTCTCACTATTACAATCAAATATAAATAGAAGCAAACTGGGGTATGGCTCAGTGGTAGAGCGCCTGCCTAGCGTGCATGAAGCACTGGGTTCGATTCTCAGCACCACATGAAAATAAATAAATAAATGTCCATTGACAACAACAACAAAAATTTTTTTAAATAAATAATTAGAAGCAAACTAAGTGATTTTCCTTTTTTTTTCCTTATTCTGACTGAAAAGTAGAAAGATAGCTGAACACTTTTTCTGCCTATAACACTTTTTCTGTCTCTTAACTATATTAAGAGAGACCAAAAGAGCATAAATGCACTGGATTTATTCTTTTGCCTGAAACAACCAAAGATATAAACAACACATGAAGCAATGATTTTTCTTGATACTGGATATTTGGCAACAAAGGTCAGTAATCAGACTCAGTGAACACTACAACTGTCCCAAGTATTGTCTAAGAACAGTTTCCAGAATCCAGTGCAAGCAAGAGGATCATAAATGAAGCCTGGGGGGCATGGTGTTGCATACTTGTAATACCAGAAACTCTGGAGACTGAGGCAGAAAGATCATATGTTCAAGCCTCAGCAACTTAGACCCTGTCTCAATATTTAAAAATATATATAATAATTAATAGAAAATAAATGAAGACTTGTGGTCTCTATTAGTTTTTAAAAAAAAATTGACTAGGTTGTCTAGGGAAACCAATGCAGTTAAAAGTCTCAGGATGGAGTTTAAAACGACAGAGAAAGCTACCCAGAGAAGGAACTCCAGCGATCTGTCAATGTGTGCACCACCACCTCCCCACAAATATTCAGTAGAATGCTCATCAGTACATGTATCATTACTTGAGTATTCAGTAAGGAAAACTATCCAAGACCAGGCGAAAAACCGCCTATAGGGAACAGAAACCAATATCCAGGACAGGAACAGAAATAATGCCTATTCCCACCAGGCAGATTAGAAAATCAAATAATTCACAGAGAATTAGGTACTGAGAAGGATCTTGTCTCAATAGTCAAAAAGAACTTTACCAAAGATGTCTCTGGTCTACCAAACAAATCTCAAAAGCAAGATCTGAAAGGAACAAATTAGTTCCAAATAAAGTAACTGCATTCCAGAACAAAGTGCAAGAGGATATATGTGCCCTTCTCAACAAAGTAAAATTCAAACTGCCTGAAAGTCAATCAAAATTGACCAGGCATTCAATAATGATCCACAAAAATAAAAATCAATTGAAACAGATCCAAAATTGGTGGAGATGTTAAAGATAATAGATAAGAACATTAAGACAGGGCTGGGGTTGTGGCTCAGGGGTACAGCACTTGCCTACCACATGTGAGGCACTGGGTTCAAACCTCAGCAACCATGGAAAGAAAGGAAGAAAGGAAGAAAGGGAGAAAGAGAGAAAGAGAGAAAGAAAGAAAGAAAGAAAGGTGTGTTCATCTACAACTAAGAAAAATTTTTTTAAAAAAGAACATTAAGAGAACCGGGCACAGTGGCGCAAGCCTGTAATCCCAGCACTAGGGAGGCTGAGACAGGAGAATTGCAAGTTCAAAGCCAACCTCAGCAATGGCGAGGCGCTAAGCAACTCAGTGAGACCCTGTCTCTACATAAAACACAAAAAAATAGGGCTGGGGATGTGGCTCAGTGGTCGAGTGCCCCAAGTTCAATCTCTAGTACCAAAAAAAAAAAGACCATTAAGATAGCATAATATTATATTAATATATAAAATTTCAAAATGCTAAGTGCAGTCATAGAAGACATTTAAAAAACAATATATTTATTTCACAAGTGAAAAC
>PVHX01025618.1:0-22075 GCA_004024805.1 Geosciurus inauris | reverse complement strand
TTTTTGAGAAAGAAGTTAAAGCTTAGAGAGAGAGAGAAACATCTAAACTTACAGTCATGTCATAGCAGAATACATGCTAAAAGCTTTGTCTCCTGACATTGTTGAAGACTTCTGACACTGCACCTCATTCATTCATCTAATACCTTCAGAGTTAATACCTCTGTAACTTTGTGGGAGGTCAAAATGATGTAGAAGATGTAATCCCTGTTTAGAAACAACGTCTTTTGTCTGGGGATATAGCTCCGTTGAGAGCGCTTGCCTAGCATGCTAAAGGGCATGGTCTGGGTCCTCAGCACTGAGGAAAAAAAGTAAAAGAAAAGAAACAGGGTCTTTTAAGACACATGTGGTAATGGATTCTCATTGTGCTTTACAGTTGTTTTCACCCAACAGTTGTCTGCCTTAGCATTTCCACTGAAAAATATTGTAATTTGTTTTTCAGTCATAGACAGTACAGTAGAATGGTAGATCCTGTCTTCATTAGTTAAGATATTAAGTGGCAAAAACAGTAGCCTTTTACCCCCACCTACCCCCAGATACCAGAGCTCAGAAAACTAGTTAATTTGCCCCCTAATAATAAGGCAAGTAGAAACTCTACTCCCTGCAGTTTTCTAGGGACCCAGACTGATGGCGGCTGCACTACTTTCATTATGGACTTAGAGGGTTACTTTGGTATCAATATTTGGCCAAATGAGGGGAAAGAGCATAGAGGATCACATGCAGTGTTTGTGGACCAGGCCTGGCCATGGCCCTGACCACTTTTGCTCACATTTAGTCACATAATCACATATACATGGGAGGCAGGCTGAGAAACACAATCCAGCTCTGTGCCCAGAAAGAAGAAAAAATGGGTTTCAGTGAACCACCGGAAGTCCTCACCACGTTGCTTTGCGTTCAGCTACATGGTGGGATGTGTCTCCAAGGCTCACCTTTTATTAAACGGTCACATGAATTTCTCTTCAGATTAAGTTCAAGTTTGTGGAGGGTGGTTTGTGTTGGGAAGTGGGTGTGTTTGTTCCTGAAGATAGCCAAATTACTTGCTTTATTTTCCCCATGGTGGGAGTCAGATGTCCTTAAAGTTTTGTAAATAATTTAAGAGATTCAATATTGTTGTTTAATGAGTAAACAGAGGAAGAGTTAAAAGTTTTGTCTCTGTATCTCACTTGATTTATTTAATTTTTTTTTGTATTGGGGATTGAACCCAGGGTGCTTTCATATTTGGCTAAATCCCTCTCCCTTTTTATTTGTTAAAAATAAAAGGATGCTTATAAACTTGTGATCACCAAGTCACTGGGATTCCAGGCGTGTGCCATCATGGACAGCACAAGTATACAGCATCTCCAAAACTTGTGTAATACCTTTTACTAAAAGATGGAAACAAATAAATATATAGCAACAACCAAAAAACCTTGCTTTACCTTCAAGTTAGTTCTTGGAGGGAGATGGGGTAAAGGAAGAGAGAATTAATTACACACAAACATATGCACACATATTTAAACTGAATAAAAGTTTACTGAATAGAGGGCCTTCAGAATGGGAGAAAATCTTTACCACATGCACCTCAGATAGGGCACTAATCTCCAGGATATATAAAGAACTCAAAAAAACCTAACACCAAAAAACCAAATAACCCAATCAAGAAAAGGGCTAAGAAACTGAACAAGCACTTCACTGAAGAAGTACAATTGGTGAACAAAAATATGAAAAATGTTCATCATCTCTAGCAATTAGAGAAAGGCAAATCAAAACTACTCTAAGATTTCTTCTCACTCTAGTCAGAATGGTAATTATCCAGAATACAAGCAATAAGTGTTGATGGGATGTGAGGAAAAATGTACATTCATACATTGCTGGTGGGACTGCATATTGGTGCAACCACTTTGGAAAGCAGTATGTAGATTCCTCAGAAAACTTGAAATGCAACCACAATTTGACCCAGCTATCCCACTCCTTGGTTTATACCCAAAGGTCTTAAAATCAACAAATCAGCATACTACAGTGATGCAGCCACCTCAGTGTTTATAGCAGCTCAATTCACAATAGCTAAACTATGGAACCAATCTGGATTCCCTTCAACAGATGAATGGATAAAGAAAATGTGGTATATATGCACAATGGAATATTATGCACCCTTAAAGAAGAATGAAATTATGGCATTGGCAGGTAAATGGATGGAGCTGGAGAATATCATGCTAAGCAAAATAAGCCAAACCCAAAAAACCAAAGGCCAAATGTTTTTTTCTGATAAGTGGATGCTGATCCTTAATGGGGATGGGTAGAGAAGAATGAAGGAACTTTGGACTGGGAAGAGGGGAGTGTGTGGGAAAGATAGTGAAATGAAATGGACATTATTAACCTATATACATGTATGATTACATGACTAGTGTGACTCTGCACCATATACAACCAGAGGAATGAGAACTCATGCTCCATTTGTATATAATGTGTCAAAATGCATTCTACTGTCATGTATAACTAATTAGAACAAATTAAAAAATTAATTAAAAAAGATTACTGAAGATATAACATCTTTTCTTTGAGAGGACATTTGTGTAATTATATATATGACTTCATCTACCATTATTATATCAGCATTAGAAAATTCTTCAACTGAAGGAATAATGGGTGAACTATTACTACGGGTGTAATAATGAATGGTAAAGTGAAATGGAATGTGAAGAATCGTGTTAGAGTTGTATTATCTACAAAAAATCCACCTCAGATTCTTTCTAAACTAGTTCCAATGTAAGCAATAGCTGAGAGATTAGTAATTATGGTTCCCCTCAGGATGCTTGTCCTCACAGTAATATGTAGCCTCACAGTAATTCTATTGCTATTACTGTGAATAAAAGAAAAATTCTGATAACAAAAGAAAATTCTTCAACCTATTAGCAATCTTTTCCAGCAACTTATAACTAACCATTATAAAAAATTGCTAAATTTTGATAATGAGTGGTGGTGCATACCCATCATGCCAGTGGCTCAGTAGGCTGAGGCAGAAGATCAAAAAAGCCAACTTCAGCAACTTAGTGAGACTCTGTCTCAAAATAAAAAAATAAAAAGGGCTGGGGATTTGGCTTGGTGGTTAAGCACCCTTGGGTTCTATCCCTGGTACCAAAAAAAAAAAAAAAAGATAATATGAATGCTAGATGAGATTATTAAACCTCTTCGAAGAGATACAAAGGGACTCCTGGACAGAGTTCTTCATATGGGTCAGTTGAATATATTTTTAATTAAAAATGTCCCATCAGACTACTATTTCTATAAGTTCTCATGCAGCTTACTGCTACACTTTAGTTTCTACTCATTATCTCTTTTTCAACAAGGCCTTCTTCAACTGTCTTATCAAATATAATTTCTACATAATCCTTCTATTACTCTTGATTCCTTTTCCTAGCTTTATTTTTGTATCTTTTTATATCTAACATTATATTATTATTTACTTGTTTATTCTTGATCATCTCTAAGCATCCATAGAATCTAAGCTCAAAGGGGGCAGGAACTTTGTGCTCTTCATTACTCTATTTACAGCACCTTGAGTAAACAATACCTAAATAGACAGGGGGCTCAGTAAACTTTGGCTCGCTTTTTTCATATAGAAACAAGGTTGTTCTATGGTCATGTGATGAAGGTTTTGGTCATTGCTTATGGCATACAAGTGCTTCTCTGGATGGCTGTATGTTCAAAAACCATTGTGAACCTGTGGCAGTTAGCTTTTACTGATGAAATTACTGCCCTAAACATAGTGGCTCAAAACTACAATATTTTTTTAGTTTATCATTTTGTAAGTTTGCAGTCTGGGTTTTGCTTTCAGCTGGGTGATTCTTTTGGTCTTGGCTGGGCTCAGCCATGCATCTATGGCCAGATTTGAGTCAGCTAGGCAGCTCTTCTCTGGGATCGGCTGCCCATCACCTGTGGTCATGGTAGTGGCCAAATCATGTTTCTCTCATCATCTAGTAGGTCAGACCAGGCTATTCACAGGACAGATGCTCTGTGAAGTGTTTCAAAAGTGAGAGCAGAAGATGGAATACCTTTGAGGCATGTGTTCAAAACAATGAACCTTGAATGTAACCTATTGGCAAAATAATGTTACAATGGTAACCCAGATTCACTCCACCTTAAGAAGATAGAATAAAATGTCTGGTTTCAAGAATATGGATCTAGACAAGACAAGAGTTTGTGCCACTTTTGCAATCTGCCACCAAGTTTTATTGTGTTAGTCTGGAAGACCCTGATAATAGACACATGCCATTTCCACTAAAACATCATAAAATCGAGGCAACCAAATATAGAAAGTTCAAATGCATATCTAGAAGCAGTATCCTCATCTGCATAAGAATCCTTCCTGTGGGGGAGCACTGGTCTTCCTCCTGTAACAACCATCTCCTTTTCTTTCTCCCCCACAATATTAATTATGTCTGCATGCATCTCTGCTCAGCTCTCCACCTTTCAATAAAAAGAGATGGTGTTTCAAAATAAATAGCTTGGTACACTGTAGAGAAGCTTCAGATACTTAGAAACAATATTTTCTAAATATTTATAAGCTATATTTCAAAATCTGTTACATTCAGTGAATTATGTAAATAAATATCAGATCTGCAAGTCACCGTCCCACAGCTCCAGAGCAGTAAGTCCAATTACTCATCTATAAACAAGTCATCATTTAAAACTCTGTCCTATCTTTGGATGCCATCCAGCTAAACAAACCTGAAGTGTGAAACTTGTTTTTTTTTCACTAAAACAGAATTTCTTTATTATGAAGTGGAACGATGGTGTTTGTTTTATTTACTTTTTAATTGCTATAGACATAACGTAAACCACCTAGTTAAACTAATCCAAGTCTCAGTTACAACAGGGTAGAGGACACAGGGAAGGAAAGAGGAGGTGGGAGGAGGACAGAAGAAGCAGAGAGTTGTTTTGCAGAGAGTCTGAGCTGAACTCCCTTGAAAACCTCCAGGCTTGCAGAATTGTAGTCCAGAAGGACAGGTCAGCCAGATGTGAGCACGTAGGTCATGCTTCTAGAACAGGGTTCTAGCTATCCTACATGACTGCAAGGAAATGAGGATGGCAGGGAAGGAGGCCCTCCAGCTAATTCACATAACGGGCCCCCGCAGAACACCCATACTCAGAGCCCTCTCTCTGTCTTAGTGATGCTCATCACCCAAGAGACTCCAGTCATGTCTGGACAGAGGAATGAGAAGTCTGCCTTAAAGCTTGGATATAGTGAAATTCATAAATGAGTTTAACTAGCAGGCTACGGGAGTTTTTGGAAGGGATTTTTCAGTGTGTGGTTGGATTTTGGGGGTCTTCAATGGAATCTTTAAGGATGGGTAGTACATGAATCTAGATACAGTGCCTCTGGCAAGATAAGCAAATGCAATTAGGTAGAAATGGGTAGAAGGCACTTACAGCTCTCGAGAAGGTAGTGCTGAACACAGAGAGAAGGGTGGTCTGAATGTGGAGATTTGTGTTGAGAAGTGGTGGGGGGTGTGAAGGTAGACAGCAGTAGAGAAGTATTCTGGTGGCATTAGAGATCCATGAGGAGTTTGAAACCAATTCTTTATAATGAGCGTGTGAGAAGTGTGGACAGGAAAGTTACGTGACACCTCTTGGTAAAATTTAGTATCCATGTTTCAGGCTTCTCATTCCCAGGGACAAGTTTTAGCAAAGGTAGGTAGAACACAACTTGAGCAGTTGACCACCTATAACCCTGCAGAATGATGGCCAGTTTCTGCCTCGATGGTAGATACCAACGAGCAAAGGAAAGAGACTGATTATCTTCTCTCCTCATCCAGATTGGAATCAAGCCAGTCGTATGGACTGCTTTCTCTAGGAGTCATGGTTAAACTTGAGGCTTTTTGTCCATTGCTGCAGAAGAGGGGTTTTTTGTTTTTTTTTTTTTGGTACTGGGGATTGAACTCAGGGGTACTCAACCACTGAGCCACATCCCCAGCCCTATTTTGTGTTTTATGTAGAGACAGGGTCTCACTGAGTTGCTTAGTGCCTCGCCATTGCTGAGGCTGGCTTTGAACTCGGGATTCTCCTGTTTCAGCCTCCCAAAGTGCTGGTATTACAGGTGTGCGCCATCACGCCTGGCAGAAGAGGGTTCTTTTTCTGTAAACCCAGAAAGCCTGGTGACTGGAAACAATGTCGCTCTTTCAAGCAGCTGCCCACTTCCATTGGCTTTTGCCACTGGCATTGTACTAGGTAAACCCTTCAAACAAACAAATAAATGAGCAAACAGGCCTGCTCATCATCCTCACATCCTCCCTCAAACTGGCCAATTCTTTCTGATGTGTTTTCTATTTGTTCATATCAATCCTTTTGGGACTGTATATATCAGTTCTCTCTTTACCAACTTTTCTGAGCAGATTACTGCTTGGAACCACCTGATTTTTTTTTGTCTTCATTTTTTAGCTTTTACCACTTCAACTCATCTATTTCTGTTGTCCCTGGTGCAGTTGCAACTTATAAATGAAAGGTAATATGTTCTATTTTGAAAGGAGATTTAAAAGCTCCCTTAAACTCACTTCATAAACCTTATTAGGAAATTATAACCAACCATTAAAAATTAATTAATTTCCTTGTAATAAAAATTACAGTTGTTTATCACTGAAGGATTTAAATCACAAGAAAGTATAAACAAAAATAAAATCAGAGAATTCTAATTAGCAGACATAACTAGATTATTCTGTGAATGTCTTGAATCTTCTCTGCTCTTTCTTTCTATGGGTTTACATGCATGTGCCCACTCATGCACACAGATTTTTATGTAGGAACCAGAGAAGGCAAAAACAAAACAAACAAAAAAAACCACTCACTATGATTTTATTTATTTATTTTTTAAGCATTTTTACGTAAGACCTGAATTAAAGTCACTATTGCTCAAGATGGGGGTGAGGTGAATATATGATATTGATGCTTATTTTATATAGAGGCCATCACAAGCCACTTAAAACATCAGTATTTTCCTGATTTATTCAAGTTTGGCAAAACTTAAAACTTCTTTGCCAAATTCAATATTGTTTTTTTTTTTAATTTAAAATCAAGGTCATAGTAAGTATTACTGGAAGAGGGCGGGAAACAGGTGGCTGGTAATTACAGTGGAGCCAGCTACCAGAAAGGGTCAGGGGGTCTTTTAATGAGTTGTTAGCATTTGTAGCACTGTCTCCCTTTACTACAACTGGAGATTTTACATCCTCCTACATAAATATCCTTAAAGACCCCAATTAGTTCTTCAAGGTGTGAAAGACAGAGCTAGTTTTCTTTCTTTAAAAAAAAAGTAGTCCATTGTTTAGAATAAGCTCGATGCCTTAGCCTTAAATATGTAGTTTATTAAAAAAAGAGTGATTGTAATCAACACAACATATAATCATGTTGATAACAATCCCCCTCTGCAAGAATTTAGGAGTTATTAAAAGCAACTATCCAGAAAAAGAAACTACTTAAAAGACCTTAAATTGTCTTATTTCCCAAAAGATTTATTCTGAGTAAAAAATGTCTTCCGGTATAAAAGGAAAACACTTTTGAAATTAATATAAACTAGAAAGAGAGGTGGTACCTGTAATTAGTCTATACTCCCCAAAATCATAAAGCAAACTATCAATAGGGAGTTGGGACAGACTTCTGTTTGAACTTCGTTCTGATTCAATACAAGTTTTCTTTTTTGAAAAAGTCACAATAATGCAACTTAAAAAGTTTCTGGAAATATTTATTGTATATAGCCTAGAAGATGAAAAGAATATAACTATTATTCTTGGTTTGTTTTGAGGTTATTTACTTAGGGCTAAGCACCTCATTTTTCTTGTGTACAAAAAGTAATTATGCAGTCAAAAGAAATATAGCTCATATACTTCAAAACATATGAAAAATGTAAAACTTTATTACACACATTAATTTCTAACAAAGGACATCTCTCGCATCCGTGTAACTGGGACAAGCCAGATAACTGATGTATATATATGGATGTTTCTCCCAAATGGGTTTTATAAAGGCAAACAGACAAATAAACAATTTCTTCTTTTATGTCTGTATCTCTTTTATAAATTTTCACTTCCTAATATAGGCAATAGGTTTGAGGATTTTTTTGTGTGTGTGTGTGTACATTAATATATTCTGCTAAAGTTAGTCTTGCTAGCTATCTCCCTCATTTCTCTTATTACTGCTTCAAGCTACTCATGTTGACTCTATTTGAACATGTAGCAAACCTAATATATGAAAACCTACAAATTATGAACAAAATACATTCGTGGTTTTCCCAAGTTGAAGCTTGCCCATTCGGACCTTCTGAAAATGTCAGCATATTCTTGGAAAGCCACTCTTGGTGTAAGCCAGGCCTGCTCTGCGTGCCCTCATTCTTTCACTCCTGGAGCAGTGTCTTCTGGATAACAAGGTCTGGATTCTTGCCACTCTGGGCAGAAAGGTTTGTGGTTTGACTTCAGTTGTCTTGGGGGCCACTGCTGATTCCCTGGGGGCATCATGCTGTACAAAACAATGTACAGCTGACACAGGGAAGAGGAGGTGAGTGGCACTCACCTTGTGTAGGCTATTATCTGCACAAACCATTTTATTAATGAAAGGCAAATAAGTGTAATAAGGGCAAAACAACAAACCTTATTTCAAATGGGATAACAGAGCTTAAATTATTAAGCCAAAAGTAGTTAGTAGGATCCCTTCCTCCTGACTAAGTGGGCAAGAATTGTCTGATGTTTGAAGCTATTTAATTAAAAAAAAAATAAACAAAAAAGAAATCTGTGAGCAAAAGGGTCAGTGTATGTATATGTGTGCATAAATGTTTAGGGGTTGGTGAAGGGTTAGGAAGTGAGTTAAAGTTATGGAAATATCACAAGGAAAGGGAATAAATGGTTGCTGAATATAATTCTCACGGAGTGCCTTTGGTATGAGTTCTACTATTATCTTTATTATGTATTTGAGTCAAATGAGACACAGAGATGTAAGATAACTTTGCCCAACATCTATTTTTTTTAAAAAATTTTTTTTAGTTGTAGATGTACACAATACCTTTGTTTTTAAATTTTTATTTATTTTTATGTGGTGCTGAGGATCAAACCCAGTGCCTTACAGGTGCCAGGCAAGTGCTGTACCACTAAACCACAACCCCAGCCCTAACTTTGCCCAACATCTTAAAGCTAGTAAGTGACATGATGCATAGAAGTCAGGAGCCCATACCCTGAACCACTATGCTAGAATGAAATATATTGTTGTGAAAATGTATGAGCATATATGTATATATGTGGTATGTGTGTGTGCATATTACTATATAGCTCTTCTTTGGGAGCATATATTCCTTAAGGCCAGCACTTATCAAATTTCTCCAGCATAGTACTGTGAACATATTAGACAACAAATGTTTGATGAATAAATTATCTTGAATTAACCCTGAAGGATATGGAAAGTAACAACAACAAAAAGATTATTCAGAATGAAGAGCTACAATTTCTAAAATTGAATGTAATTCAATATAAAAATCAAAATCAAGTTTACCAATAGGTTAAAGGGTTTATGTGTATATTTTAGTTGCACATGCATTATGTCAAGCAAGACATACGACCATTGAGCTAGAACACACTAATCACTAAATCATATGACATTCCTCTGTTGTTCTCAAGGAAACATGCAACAGAAAATATGGAATATTAAACTAGAAAATGATGCATCTTCTCGTTTCCTCTACTATGAGATATTTCACAAACAGGCCATTATCATGTAGGTGTCCTGACTATAATATGTGGAATCCTCCTTCAGAGGTAGACAAACTATTTCATTTACTGATGCAGCAATCAAGGTTGAAATGAATAGATTTGGAGGGAAGATGGAATGAATTGTTGAAATTGTTTTTGAGAATGGTTTAACTACTCTAGCTTGGGAAAGAAGCAAACACCTGAGGCTTCCTCCCAGGGACCAAAGTTGTCATTCATTGAAATGAAAATGTCATTCATTGATGGTTAATGAAATCACGCAAATCACAGGTTTTCAGTTGATGGAGAAGTGAGACAGAGTCACGCACTTCCATCTTGGAAGCTTCTTGGAAATTCTTTTCAGTGTGATGCTTTCAGCTTATTGCCTGATACTAAAGGAAGATGGTTGCTTTTCTAAAGAATAACTCAGTTTATTTAATTTTAAAAAAAGAATTGGAGAACTTTGCAGGTAAGAAATACAAGGCAGGCTGGGATTGTAGCTCAGC
This sequence comes from Geosciurus inauris, assembly GCA_004024805.1. Lineage (NCBI taxonomy): Eukaryota > Metazoa > Chordata > Mammalia > Rodentia > Sciuridae > Geosciurus > Geosciurus inauris. The sequence continues at coordinate 11,874 of PVHX01025618.1, read as the reverse complement.
GGTAGAGCGCTTGCCTCGCATGCGTGAGGCCCTGGGTTCGATCCTCAGCACCACATACAAAGCAATAAAATAAAGACATTGTGTCCATCCACAACTAAAAAAAATTTAAAAAAAAAAAAGAAATACAAGGCAAAAGTGATGAAATTGATTTTGCGTTCTGAACAAACCACAACAAACAAAACAAACACACTTCAGTTCAAGAATAAAACCTGAAATTAGGATCCTTTTAATATTAGAATCCTACTGAGTTAGATCCTCCTATATCTCTTTATCCTGGATACTGCCAGTTTCTAAATTTCCTAAGCACTAGAATTAAAGAAAAACACAACATATTTAAGGCCATCAATCTTCAGTTTGAGCCTAAAAAATAGAAATAAATTTTTAAAATACTTCTCATTTGCTAGGGATTGAGCCATCTGATCTCATGGCTTTTATTTGCATCTGTGTGGTCAGGTGAGCAAGGGTGGAATTTTCAATTTGCCTTGTCCTAAGAAAGAGATCAAAACCATGGAGGATCTATGACAAAAGAGGGAAAATTAGCTCCAGATAATTGCCTTTTTTTTTTTTTTTTAATTTGCTGTCTGCTAGGAGATCATGGAGGCAGAGAGCAGAGCATAGTTCTACTCTGAAACCAGCAAGCTAACTCAGTAGGATTCTAATATTAAAATGATCCTAATTTCAGGTTTTATTCTTGAACTGAAGTGTGTTTGTTTTGATGGTCTTTTATGGACATCTCACATGACTTCCCTTGGATGACTTCTGCTCTGTTTGACAGGTTAAGCATCTTTATTGATACTACTGAACTTTGTCCTCCAGAAAATGCAAAAAGAACGGGAATTGCCTGTTTTGAAGTGTGTTAAGTAATATGAATTTCAATTAGCCTATGCTATTTTTACATATGAATAAATCTCACACATCAGAAAGATAGCCTTCATCAGACCATGGGTCAGCCCTGATTTCTGATTTTATAAGCATTATCACTAAGTTTGAGAAGCCTGACTTCAAGAAGCTTATAATAAGTGTTTTAAGGTTCAGGGTTCTGTGTGGAATTTAACAACTTCCTTGCAAATTATAAGCAAAAAGCTATGGAAATCAAAAGCAGGTCAGGAGTTGGCAGTACTGTTATAAACTAAGGTAGTAAAAATGATATATCAAGCTGGGTATGGTGGCACATGCCTGTAATCCCAGTGACTCGGGAGGCTGAGGCAGGAGGATCACAAGTACAAGGCCAGCTTCAGCAATTTAATGAGGCTCTAGGCAACTAAGCAAGACCGTGTGTCAAAATAAAAAATAAAAAGGACTGGGAAAGTGGTTCAGTGGTTATGTGCCCCTGGGTTCAATCCCCAGTGCCAAAAAAAAAAAAAAAAGAAGAAAAAATGATATATCAAAATACAAAGGATCACAATGCACCAGACTAAACCAATTATGTTTGTAACAGTGAAACTGAAAGATGAAAGGAGTCCAAAATTAATGTGGCTGACAGCAGATTTGAAAAGGAAGGTGAAGTTCACAGTCATTTGGGAGTTCAGGCAAGTCCTGAGAAGGGCAACTCCCGCGTGGAACTTCTTCCCCAGAAACATTCTTCTTAGCAAGGGGAAGATGAATGTTCAGAGTTGCTGGCCTAGAGCCTAGAGTTTCATTCCTTGAATTACACTCCCTTCTCTCCCTTTTGGCTAATCTTCAAACATTACGAAGAATGGAGGGGTTGAGGTCTTTCTTAAATAGACCCTCTCAAAAGTTTTTAAAAATTATTTTCCTCATAGGACTTTGGATATTCATAGAACACTCCCAAATAAATGACTATTTCCAAATTCTGGATAATCTATACTATCAATTCTGATGTAGAATATTCTTGAGTTTTAGCAGTCTTTATTGGTTTATTTGGAAGACTAAGAAAAGTATTACTTAGTATGTTTGAAGACTAAGCAGAGGATTATTTTGTTTTCTTTCAGGTAAAGAAAGTGTTCTGGCTGAGGGAGATGCAGTTGAGCAAGAGAAAGCAGAATACAGGGAAAACCAGCTCTCATTACAACCAGGGTTTTTTTTTTTTAATGTATTTTTTATCTTTGTTGTTGAACTTCAAGATTAGGTATTTCCCCTAGTAAGTGGTCTTCACTAAATTCATTTTACAATAATAAAAAAAGGTGAAAAAATCAAAAGTTTTAGTCTTAATTTCTTGACTTTTTCCCCCAGTTTCCATCACTTTAATTTTATTTTCCACACACAAGAGCAGGTTGTAAGTAATTAAAATTGTTCTTCTGTATTCCTCCTAGTGGAAAAACACCCCACCAACACCCAGTTATTAAAGCACAGAGTAAAATAAATGTGAGTTTCCCCTGTGCATCATGTCACTGTACACAAGGAAGGACCTGGGCGCATGGGACAGGTGCTACAGGGTGTGAAGGGTGTTCATTAGGCATACCTGCTTGCTAATTAGACAACACTGAATTTGAATATGCAACCCACGTTATAGGCCCTGTTAAAGTTTTTGTGATATTTCTACAAGTGGGAATTCATTGCTTTCTAATTCTTATTTGCCTATCCTTTATCAACCAAATGTTGTGCACTTAAAAATTAGATCTGATAGCATATTACTCAGTTCTCAGAAACGTCTTCCTCCACTTATCCCTGAATTTAGAGAGAGGCTGAGCAAGGCCAAGAGTCGATCTAACCCAGGATCCTCAAACACTTGTAAAATGCCTTTAAATGAAAGAGGAGTGTCCTGGCTAACATGCTAAGCCCTGTCTGTAATCTGCAGCCTTCCAAGGAGACAAAGAAGCTCTAGCATACCTAATATAGTTACAATAAAGATAGGATGATGGTCCTCGAAGTAAACAGAATAATTGTCCATAAGGCTTATGCAAAAAGGCTTTGTCCCTAAATACTGGAAAGGAAGTCATCCTGAAACAATGGAACAAATTAGCATGCAGCCAGACCAAGGCTTTTAGCCAGGCGCACACACACGCACACATGCACACACGCACACACTCATGCTTGTAAACTCACAGTGGCCGATGCTTGGCGCTCTCTGGGAGGTCAACACCAAGAATCTTTCTTAGGAAGGCAGCATGTCAGATTTCAGACACTTTCTCTACAAATGGGCTTTCCCTGCTCAAAGGGGGGGCTTTCTGCTCCAGATAATAAAGTCCATTTACATGAAAAGATGCCGCTTTCAGTGCATGATTAATTTTGGAAATACCTGGCATCTGAATGAAGCCGAGGCTTCAAGAAATGACTGATGATGAGAAAAGATAATTAGGCAAATGTCAAGAGTCGGTGTTTTGCTTGGTGACTGAGGGGCTGGCCTGTCCAGATTACCTTCTACTAATTCCAAACAGAAATGAAAGTCCTTTGTGGGAAGTTGGGGATGTTCAACCCCTGGTTCTATCTAAACCCTCTTTAGCTCATGTTTCTCTGGTTTTCACCCGATCATGACCAGTGGGATGCCTGTGCTTTCCTTCAATGACTTCTCAGCGAATCCCAGACAAAGCTGGCTTTGTGTTTCAGGAAGACGGAAAATGTAAATTTAAATTTGCCTTGCTTTACATGTCATTTGTTCAAAAGTGACCTCTCTGTTCTGAGCCTTTTCAAAAATCTCATTGACATCTCCTCCGTTCTAAAAAAAAAAAACAAAAACAAACCCAAATATCATTTAATACTCTGTAGAAGGGACTTTGAGGACAAAAGCTGAAGTAGGAGGCAATACCAATTTCCTCCTCTCATTGTTTTACAGCACTTACTTCACTAATTTTTTAAAAAAAATAGCAGTTCTTCTATTGGTGAGTTGGAGGATGTCAATGATCCCACTAGTTGGATGGCCACAGGATAGGGTTGACAGAGAGCAGGGCACTCCAAGTGGGCTGAAGGAGTTTTTCCTCTAGCAAAACTTCATAGAAAAAAAATTTTTTTTTTTTGGTACCGGGAATTGAATCAAGGGCCACTTAATCACTGCACCACATCCCTAGGCTTTTTTATATTTTCATTTTGAGCCAGGGTCTCACTAAGTTGCTTAGGGCCTTGGCAAGTTGCTGAGGCTGGCTTTGAACTTGTGATTGTCCAGCCTTAGCCTCCCGAACCGCTGGGATTACAGGTGTGTGCAACCACAACCAGCAAGACAAAAAAAAGTTTCTAGCAATATCACTGGGGGTGTGTTCTTTCTTTACTTTTTCTTTCTAGCAGTACATTTTAATTCTTTCAAAAGATGTTTTTAAATGATTATATGCATCAAAGACCACATACTTTTTTGGTTACAATCCTGACCTCTCCATTTCATTCCTTTTTCTTCCACCTGACTGTTATCTAAAGAGGAATGTGGGCCTCTGTGAAGCCACCTCAAGGAAATTGAACTACTCCAAAAAAAGACTGTTTTTAGCAATTGAGGCCTGAGTATGCCAATTAGATTTACATTTGTTATTAGTGAATGATAATTATGGGTTGAATTGTGTTCCTTAGAAAGATCTGCTGAAATCCCAACCCTTAGTACCTCAGAGCGTTGCCTTATTTGGAAATAGGATCATTGCAGATGCAGTTAGTTAAGGAAAGATCATACTGGAGTAGGCTTAATTCACTATGTCCATTGTCTTTATAAGAAGACAAGGGGAAGATATACAGGGGAAGATCATGTGACTACAGATGTACCTGCAAGCCAAGGAACTCCAAGGATTGATGAAGCTGGCCAGATGAAAGGAAATATTCTCCACTGCATATTTTATAAGGAGCAGGTCCCTACTAGAACCTTGATTTTGGACTTCTGGCTTCCAGAGCTTTGACACAATAGATTTTTGTTTTAAGCCACTCAGATTGTGGTATTTTGTAACGGCAGTCCTGGGAAATTAATGCAATGGTCAGATGATTTAAGGTTGCGAGCCCACGAAGAACTGGAGATATTGTCTTTTCCCCTGACTCTGACAGTCTTACCCCAATTCTGTTATCATGGACAAATATGTGTTTACAAAGAGACAATGTCACCTGTCACAAATGGTGACGTGTAACTCAGCATTCACCAGAAGCAGACTGTCTGCCTCTAAAAGGCTGTATGGGAAAATACTCCCAGCCTGTGTAAAACTGCTCATCAAGGGTCATGGCAGCCCTTTGAAATGAAATGCTTAATGTATTTAGTGAAATACTATATGTTAAATACATTAAGTGCATTGCACAATCCCAATTTGTCTGTCACAAAAAGCATCATTTAAAGAAAGACACGAGAGGAGAAATAAAACCAAGTGTCAATCTGCTTTATTCCTTTGGAGGAAAAATTGAAATATATTCATATCAAATATGTGAGTTCTTTGACTAAATCTATTTCTAATAGTGAGATAAAGCTGGAAAAGATTGAAATTATCCATTGTGTGAAAATTTCTACTTAAAATGGGACAATTCCATCTTTTCGGTGTAATTTCAAAAAGCTATGAAACTAAAGTAGTTAAGCATGATTAGTACTCTGTTATTAAATAATATATATAAGTTGACATAGGTTAATTCCCTTCAAATTTGCAAAACTTGCTTTAGAAATGGTATTGCTTAGTGGCAGCTTGTGCAAATGACAAATTATGAATGATAAAAACAAACAGGTTACTCTACTATTTATAACTCATTTATATGACCCAGCATAAACATATTTACTGAAGTATATGATTTCTTTGGCTTTCAGTCTTTGCTACTGTTCAAGCCATTTATCCTGACAATTAACCAATTTAAAAATAGAAAGATGCCTTTTGGTTTGGAGACTAGAAAACTTAATGGGGGGGGGTCCCACAATCCAAATACAATATGATCATATTTTCCTATTTGCTTTTAATCATTTGTAAATCCTGGGATGCTTAACATTTTATGTTTAAATATTATCTCAGTGCAAATCTTTCCCCCTGCTTATGCATAATTTCATCTAGAAATTAATATCTTCCACTTATAATGCATCAAAAACTAGAAACATTTTCCTTCCTTAATGGTGTAGGAATTAGTGTAATTTTAAAGCACTCAAGAATATAATTATTTACATGTACTAGAAATATTAACTAGAACTATCTGATCAAGGTGTGTGAAAAATTGGAGAAAAGAAAGTCATTCCTTGAAGTTATAAATAGCTAGCAATGCTAAATGTTACTTAAAAAGGAATTAGGTTATGTGGACATTCCAGATTATAGAAGAATGTTTTCCTGGGATCCTTTGAGAACTAAATATCTTTCTGTGTTCTCAAAACAGTGCAAAGTGTTTGAAGATCATTTATTTTCTGTTAAAGTTAAAATGTATGTATATATGGCTTTGGTATTGTTGAAAGTGATAGAAAGAAATAAATGAAGTGTTAATTTAATAAATGTGTTGCCAGTTGTGCTAAAATTGAATGCAATGCATATATGTCAATTGGATGTATATATATAATTGTAATATTTTTATCATTATTATGAAATGTGCTTAGTTTTATAAACGCATCTGCACATTGTGATGATTCCTGCGCTGAGCTTAAATGAGATTTATCATTTTTCTTCTTTTGTTTATAAAGGTACAGTTTATATTTCTTCTGTGATTGATTATATTTCTGGAAAGTCTTGTGGTTAACAATACAGTACATTTTTTTATTGAGTTATTTCACATACAAATGGCAGGGCCCAAAGGGTATTCTGAGTTTACAGGATTTTTCTAATATATGTGTTCCCTTCTGTATTAAAGCTGCTAATTAGTGCTTTTAAACAGCTCAACAATGAATTGGTGGAAAACACCATATCAGAGGCTAATATAAAACTGTTTATGTGGAAGGATATATAAAATAAGAAGGTGTTAAACCCAACACAAATTGAGTGGCAGGGGGTTCCCACCAGTGCTAATTTTATGTTTGTTTTGTCTCATTTAAAGTTAAGATGCCTGTGTTATAATTGTGATGTGGAACATGCTGTACTTACAGATGGACTGAAACATGTCAATTTACAAGCTGCATTTGTCTGGCAAAGAAGTCAATGGGTAGTTTTATCATGGAATAGCTATTCCTCGATTTTATTTTTAACAAAAGGACATATGGGAATTTAAAAACATATATGTATGTATCTATATATCTATCTATCTATATATATGTTTTAGATATGTTCTCTATATAAGACATAACTGTTCCAATTCCCATTAAATACATTTACTGAGCCTTTTGTTATACTTTGATAAACTTGTCTGAGCAGTAATCCACTCATAGAATTTTGAATTTCTCAAGACAGTTTTATTAGTGAAATCAAATGTATGCATGTTTAAACAAATTCAGCAGTTTTGTTATCTGGAGTCAGGTTCTACTCCAGTATTACATATAAGCCAGGCTGGAAGCAGCTTTACTAAGCAATCACCTCTTTTAAGCCCATGGTCTCAGCTTCCACACAGATCAACCAGTGAGAAAAGTTCCTATTCTTAAGCCTTTCTAGGGAAAGTTCCCACTTTCCATCATCATCAATGTTTGATGATGGGTTTCACAGAATGAGCAGCTTATCATTTCTGTGGGATCATCTCATGTCAGGTGACGCAGGAAAGCATTCTCACTAGTACCATCATTGTCTCATCAAAGCACACTGGTCTGTAAAACACATTCCAGCTTTCCTCCCCCCACAGTGTCTTCTAATGTTCAGTGATAGTAAGATTTTTGTTTGGTTTTTAGTGTCTTTTATAAGAGATCTCTATTGTAGTTTTGAATATGAATGCTTGAAAAGTCCATGATGCCAGACATGGAGAAGGACATGTTTCTCATGGGCACTGAACTAGATCTGGGGAATGTCATATGGCAAGCACAAGGCAGATCTTTGAAAATATGTATGTGGATAGGAGAAATGGAGAACTCTGGATGGGGCAGGAGGGAGGTGGGGGAGGGAAAAGGGAATGGGTGTAGTAAAGATGGTTGAATGAGAGGGTCATCACTACCCTAGGTGTATGTATGAAGACACAAATGGTGTGACTCTATCTGGTTTGCAACCAGAGAAATGGAAAAACTGAACTCTATATATGTACTATGACTTGAAATGCATTTAAATAAATAAATTAATTCATTTTAAAAAAAGAAAAAGAAAATATATATATGGAATTGATAAACGCTGAGCAAGTTTGATTAAGAAAAGAGTGAAGTCATAAATTGCTGGCATCAGGAATTAAAAAGAAGATACCACTTCAGATTCTTTGAATTTCAAAAACAACATAAAAGACAGAAGAACTTTGACAATAGTATTGAGGATTCAGATGAAATTAATTAATAAGCATGCATGAGATGAAATAGAAAAATTTGAATACTCCTAGATATATTAATACTGCCTTATCTGCCATTCAAACTGTGCTGCTGAGAGATCTTTAGAACTAGGTGCCCTCACAGATGAATTATTTCACACATTAAAAAGAAATAACACCAAAGTCATAGAAATACTTTTTTTTTAAACATGGTGCTCGGGATTAGAATCTAGGGCCTTGTGCATGTGAGGCAAGCACTCTATCAATTAAGCTATATCCCCAGCTCTCATAGAAATACTTTTAAAGAGTAAAAGAGTTATCCATCAAGGATAACACATAGTTATCATGTCTCCTTGACCTCTTGTTGACTATGTCAATTTCCATTTATTAAAAATTCTCTTGAGTTATATACCACACTAGGATACATCTTGACATAATCAAGAATGGAACATAATCTGCTCCAATTCAGTTTACCTTTTCTTTTTTAATTAGTGTGTTGTGGGTCCCCAGTGCAGGGATCCACTGTGCCACATTCATGTTTGCATATAGGAAAGTTCAGTCAGATTCATTTCACTGTTCTCCCACTTTCCCAGAAAATGACAATTTCTTAGCTTCCTTCTCCTTCTCCTCCTTCTCCTTCTCTTTCTTTCTATTCTAATGATTTCAGCAGTTTGAAAAATGTAATTAGGTATTTTGTTGAATGCCTATCTGTTGGAATTTGTCTGATTTTTTCTTATTAGACTGAGGTTATGGCTTTTTTTGTAGGAAGACTGTAAGAGATAAAGCTTAATTCTCTTCACATCATATCAAGTGCACATACTATCAACACAATCTATTATTGTTGACATTGACCTTGATTACCTGGATGAGGTAGTGTTTGTCTGGTTTTTCCATTTGTGTCACCCCTTCCCCATTCTGTATTGACTTCTTTGAACAGAAGTCACTAAAGGCAACCCACATTGAAGAAGTGGGAACTTATGCTCTTTGTTGAAGGCTGGGTATCTATATAAATCCTTTTTAGCTCTTTTGCATGAGATCTTTGTCCCTTCTCAACTTATGTATTTGACAAATTATTTATTGATATCAATATAGACTTGTGGATATTATTTTCTACAGCAGATTGTCATCCAATAAATGCTACTTTATTTAGTTACTCAAGTTGTCCCAACTTTGGCTGTTGGAAGCTCTTTCAGTTGGTTTCTGTATCCCTTTGGCATACTTTCATCCATTGGTGAGTGTTTTGCTTTCTTTCTTTTATTTTTATCCCTCCTTCTTTTTTATATGGCAACTTTCTGGCATGCTAAGATGTCACAACGCCCTTCTGTTTTTCTGAGGTCCTCTCCTTTTCTTTCCTTTTTAACTTCCACATATGAAATAAAACATCCAAGGCCTTGGCTTTCTAAGTCTGACTTATTTCACTTAGCATGATGTTCTACAGTTTCATCCATTTATCAACAAATGCCTTAATTCCATTTTTCTTTATGATTGAGTAAAGCTCCATTGTGTATATATACACCACATTTTCTTTATCCATTTATATGTTGAGGGACAGCTAGGCCGGTTCCATAACTTGGCTATTGTGAATTGTGATGCCATGAGCATTGGTGTGCATGTACTGCTATTGCATCCTGATTTTAGTTCTTTTGGATATATACCAAGGAGTGGGATAACTGGGTCATATGATGGTTCCATTTCTAATATTTCAAGGATTCTCCATACTGATTTCAAAAGTGTTTGTACTAACTTACAGTCCCACCATCAATTGGCAAGTATATTTTCCCTCCACATTCTTGCCAGCATTTATTGTATTTTTGATGATTGCCATTCTAACTGGAGTTAGATGAAATCTTAGCATAGTTTTGATTTTCATTTCTCTGATTGCTAAGGATGTTGAACATTTTTTTTCATATATTTGTTGGTCATTTGTATTTCTTCTTTTGAGAAATGCCTGTTTAGATCATTTTCTGATTTATTGGGTTAGGGTTATTTGTTTTTCTTTTGTTCAGTTCTTTGTGTATTCTGAATATTAATCCCCTGTCAGAGGATTAGCTGACAAAGATTTTCTCCCATTCTTTAAGCTCTCTTTTCATGCTTTTAATTATTTTCTTTGCTGTGCAGAAGCTTTTTAATTTTATGCCATCCACTTATTAATTCTTGGTTTCATTTCTTGGGCTTTAAGAGTCTCATTAAGGAAGTCATCGCCTGTTGAAGTGTTGACCCTATGTTTTCTTCAAACAGTTGCAGTGTTTCTAATACCCAGGTCTTTGAACCACTCTAAGTTGATTTTCTGCTGGATGAGAAAGAGGCATCTAGTTTCTTTCATCTGCTTATGAATATCCAGTTTTCCCAGCATCATGTGTTACAAAATTTACCTATAAACCTATACTTTTCTTCAGTATAGGCACCTTTGTCAAGAATCAGGTGACTATATCTATATGGTTTTGTTTCTGTGTCTTAATAAACCTTCTATTCTTTTCCTTTGGTCTTCATGTCTGTTTTTATGCCAATACCACCCTGTTTCTGTTACTATAGATCTGCAGTATGATTTGAGATCTGGTATTGCAGTGCCTCCAGCATCACTATTATGCTCAGGATGGATGAGCATAAGAATCTGTAGCTAGCTTTTGGTAGTATGGCCATTTTTGACGATATTAATTATGCCTATCCAAGAACATGGGAAGCCTTTCCATCTTCTAAGTTCTTCAATTTCTTTCTTCAGCATTCTATAGTTTTCTTTGAGAAGTTTTGATTCCTTGTTTAGATTTATTCCTAGGGTGTTTTCTTTCTTTCTTTTTTTCTTTTTTGAGGCTATTGTTAATCTCACCCAAATTGATTCAGTTTCAATTAAATTCCAATTAAGATCTTGGAGAAAAATGTGAAAATTGACAAATTTATACTAAAATTTACAGGAAAGTACAGGTCCAAAAATAGTCACAATATCTTGAGGGAGAAGAATTTAATATAAAACTGGAATACACAAGTGTAGTATAAAGTATAAATACATAATGAAATAAAGAAATGTCCCAACAGAAAAAAAGAGGACAACATATGCATGGTCATTTTTACCTCTTCTGAAATTTTAAGATGAAAAATTTCAAACATGAAACAATGAAGCTTACAGAGAATACCTGTATACTTGCCACCTAGATTTTACCATTTTAATTTTATGATTAACATGTTTATCCATCTATTCATCTACCATATTTTTGTAAATTATAGACATTATTACATTTCCCTCCAAACATTCCCTTAAGAATACAATATTCCTTTACAGATTTTCATGTCTGATGTGAAAGTTATATACAATGAGATGAACAATTAAAGTTAAAATTTAAGAAATACATATACCTGTGTAACATTCCACCGTCAAGTTTCCAACCATCATAATTTATGAATATTTCCATCATACCGGAAAGCTTCATCATACCTAATTTCAGTCAATTGTTGTCCCATTTCTTAGAGACAATCATAATTCTGATTTTTCTACTATAGAAATTTGTTTTGCATGTTTTGTAATTTTGTATAAATGGAGTCATACTATGTGTTCTAGTCTTCTGTGTAACTTCTTTCATTCATAAAGGATATCTTTAAGATTTATCCATATTTTTGCATGCATTCAGAGTTCATAGTTCTTTTATTTATTTATTTATTTACTTTTTAATTTTTATTTTTTTTACTTTTTAATTTTTT
>PVHX01025617.1:0-22079 GCA_004024805.1 Geosciurus inauris | reverse complement strand
GCTGCCAAAAAACTGGTTGGAAGCTGGCACCCCGCTACTTCCAGTCTCAGTCTCGGATAGCCGGAGCCCTGGGCCGAGGCCCAGGCTGCAACCGCGCCTCTGCGGCCGGCGCTGAAGCCACGCCTCCCGGCTACCGCTGCCTCCCGGTGATCCTGTACTCACACATACACGAGCGAAATTCCTGCGTGGGATGTTGAGCCGCAGAATGATGCCAGGAAGCTGGCTGGAAAACGGCGCCTCCACCACTTCCAGCTTTGGTCCCTGAGAGCCTAGCGCAGAGTGGACTGTCTAGGCCGCCATCTTGGAACCCTTCTCCTCTCTTCGTACTTTTAACTGTGTCTTTTGCTATGCAGAAATTTTTATATTTGATGCCATCACACTTTTTGTTCCCTACTTTTATTTCTCTAGTTTTAGGAGGGAATGAGAATGTATTGGGAACTAAAATAGAGCAAATTATATTCCACGCATGTATATTATGTCAAAATGAACCATAATATTACATATAACTATAATGCACTTATAAATATTTTAAAAAGTAAAAAAAATAAAATTTTGAAATTTGAAATTCAGAAGTAAAGTGTACCTTTAAAAACATCAAACAGGAAATACTTGGCTATCATTCCAACAGAAAAAGTGAAAATGTACAAATTGAAAACTGCAAAATATTTGTTAAAAATATCAAAAATGTCTGGAATTCAGGGAAATATATTGTCCTCAAGTTTTGTAAAATTCTTTTATTATTAAAATTTCAATATTCCACAAAATGATGTATAAATTTAATGCAACTCCAATCTAAATCCTAAAGGATTCTTATTGATAGGTAAAAGCTAATTCTAAAATTTATGAAAAATAAAGCTAATTCTTAAAATTATGAAAAAAATATAAAGAAACTTCAGTAAAAAACAATTTTGAAAAGAAAAAAGTTGGAGAATTCATCCTTTGTGAATTAAGACTTACTGTAAAGTTCAGTAATAGAGCTTTGCATTTTCTATTGTCCAGTGTTTTAATAGTTATTTTATAATAAATTTTCATTGATACCCCTGAGATAGTTCCATTTTTAATTTTTTACAATTTTTTCTCTGTGGTCTTTCTCCAATACATGAAAATTTATTTTTTATCATGAGAAAGCTGATTTCAATAAATAAAATTGTAATATTTTAAGAAGGTAAAATTTTTATTTACTTTTTTTATTACCTAGGTAGAATTGATTTTTAGATCCTTATGCCCTGTACTCTGTGTTTTTGGATACAATTTTTTTATTTTTGTTTTTTCTGTCTTTCTTTCTTTCTTTCTTCTTCTTCTTCTTCTTCTTCTTCTTCTTCTTCTTCTTCTTCTTCTTCTTCTTCTTCTTCTTCTTTTTTGGTACTAAGGTTTGAACCCAGGAGCTCTTAAACACTGAGAAACAATCCCAGCCATTTTTCATATTTTATTTAGATACGGGAACTCACTGAGTTGCTTAGGGCCTTGATAAGTTGCTGAGGCTGGCTTTGAACTCATGATCCTTCTGCTTCAGCCTCCTGAGCCTAGCTTGGATATAATTTGTATCTTCTTAAAAATAACCTTAAAATTTAGGAAGTAATTATTTTCTTGGAATAGTAAAATTATGGAGGAGTGAATAAATTAATACAATACAATATAAATTTGGTCATGACATAAGATAAATTTATAATATTGATTAGATATCGATTAGATATTTTGAGTGATCTTTCAAATATTTTATGCTGTTTTTTTTTTTCAATTTGTAATTGCTGATCCATTTTTTACCTTTCTGTGTCTGTTGTCTACCCTGCAGTTTGACTTTTGAGAATAGTACATCAGTTCAAAAATACAGGAATAAGAGTTCTGAAAACAAGGGGGGATATTTCTTATCTTTCACTGCTTTGACATGGAGCTGCTTGTGGCTATTGGCTCTCAAAGCCACAGATCTTTTAGGTGACTTCCCTACTTCTAGATTTTAGACTCTGGGTATCATGGGGCTCCAATAACTGTATTTCATTTCTTTATTCTTCTTGCCTAAGGGAGATTACAACTTTTCCACTCTTGCTTTCCTCTGAGTACATGAATATCCTATTTATGTGTAAATAGTCTCTCCATTCAACTTTCTTCACTGAAGCCATTTTAGTGGAATTTTCAGTCCTGCTAGGATCTTGACTGGTGTTCCTGTCAAATTTTTAAATGCCTCAAAAAATCTTTGCCGTTTTCTCCATTCTGTCTCCCCAGATTATTTACTCCAGATATTTAATTAACAAAATATATTTTTTAAATTTCATGCACTAAACTTACTTAGTCAAAACCTTCTTTCCTGTGAACTATTATAAAATATCTTTCTCTGTTAATTTTTATCAAAACTTAATCTTAACTTCTCAGCCCTTATATTTATAGAAATTTTCTAATTTTTTTGTTTCTTTGTTATGTCTCCTCTTCCCCTTATTCCTTATTAGAACATAGTTTTTATGACAGCAGAGATATTATTACTCATGTTTTCTTATGGCTCTGGGTCTTTAGAACATAGAATAGTGATTGACAAAAAGTAGTAACATTGAATGAAGGAAATTGGGTCACCATATGTAAAAATATTTTGCTAAATATTTATACTTTTTATGGTGATCTGTTTCAGTATTTGACTGGTTTTTAAAATCATTCTTATTTTTTAAAGTTCTTGAAAAATTCTTAATGAAAAACATGTTTGTTCCTTTTAGTTTGACATTTAACATACAAGAGCATTTAAAAGTGAGGTCCAGGCTGGGCACCGTGGTGCACACCTGTAGTCCCAGCATTTGAGAGGCTGAGACAGGAGAATTGTGAGTTCAAAGCCAGCCTTCAGCAATGGTGAGTCACTTAAGCAACTCAGTGAGACCCTGTCTCTAAATAAACACAAAATAGGGCTGGGGATGTAGCTCAGTGGTCGAGAACCCCTGAGTTCAATACTGGGTACCAAAAAAAAATGAGGTCCAGGTTGGAAGCTCAGTAATAGAGCACTTGTTGGGTATGTGTGAGGCTTTGGGTTCAATCCCCAATACGGAAAGAAAAAAACAGTATTAAAAATTTAGAAAATTTTCTTTCAGTAAAAATCATTACATACTAAATATAAAATAAATTTGAAAATAAACTTTATAACAATCTAGATCTCTATAAGATTTTGTAAATTTTCTCTAATCAAAGAGGTTAGATTGATACTTGAAATAATTTTAATGTTGTATAAATATCTTCTAATTTAATATTAATAACCTTAACAGTACACTGTGAAATCTTTGTTGTTGACTAAACAAAGGTTATCAGTAATACTTTCGCTAGTGTATTTTAAGCCCTTTTTATTTTCAAAAAATATTTAAGTAAATAATTGTAAATTTACAGAAAAATTGCCGAGAGAGAATGAAGTATTCCCGTATATCATTTATATAAGTTCTTTTCATATTAGCATCTGATATGACCATGTACTCTACTGAAACTAAGAAATTTACATTGGTGCATTACTGTTAACTACTCCGACTCCATGAGGATATCACCAGTCTTTACACTAGTGTCTTTTTATTCTTCCTGTTCTAAAATCTAGTTCAGGATATCACAGTGCTTTTTGTCATCGTGTGTGCTTGGTCTTCTCAAGTCTGGAAGTTGTGGCAGTTCCTTGTTTGTCATGGCTATAACACTTTCGAAGAGTATTGGCCAGGTACTTTGTAGAATTCTCAGGGTTTGCCTGATGGTTTTTTGTAAATGGACTAACGTTAGATTTAAGAGGAGAATACCATAAAAAAGAAGCACCTCTTTCACTCTCTTATATCAAAGAAAACATGCTATCAACATGACTTTTATTGGTGATGTTGTCCTTAGACAATTTCTTGGTGTGATTTCTACCAGATTTCTCTATTCTGAGTAGTGTAAATAATACTTTTAATCTAAGTCAGTGCTTGCTTCCTAAAAACTTATACTTTAGCCGAGAAAACAATGATTATTCAAGGAAGAAGTCAGTGAAGCAATAATAGAGAAAATGCAAAGTAAGATATGTCTTATTTAAATAGAGAAAACAATATTTTTCAGAAGCATGATTAAAGTAACAAAGTTTGAGGTAGAGGAGGGACTCAATATTGGAAAGTCAAGAGAAATAACTGGAATATATAAAGTAACAAGGCACATGGTAAGAGATTTTCTTGAATCATTAATCAGTATTATATGGGATAAAAATTAGGTGTTTAGCAATTTTATTTCCAAAGGATCTTCATTTTTGGCATTAACTAATTAACATGATTACTGAAGCTTGTTAATGCTTGCTAATGGCGAATGCATAGCATATTTATATTTGTAGCATGACTTAAGAGGATGCGATGAATAAAACTGTATGTTGGAGAAATACTCTGAGTTTTGTTTTATCTACCATCAAAAAGTTTAAGGGACATCTAATTTAGCTGATAAATTGAATAACCTTCATCCAATAAATGTAAGTCAATGGCCACTAGACATAAGATACATCAAATACCCACTATAGCATTGCTAGTCCATATCTCAAATTTAATCTCATTTAATATTAAAAATATTTAACATAGAATCTTGAATTTTTCATGTTGGGCAAAATGCAACTTTTAATTACGATGAAAAATGAAAGACACTTCAGTGTGAAGTATATGATAGTAGTCTCTTGTTTACAATAAGATGTTCTTACCTTTTCAATGTTGAATCTATTCAATTATTTTAATGACATTCTTTTTGTACTAAGAACTGAATCATTATGTTACTTAATAATAAATATACTAGGCATAAAATTTTCATGTTAAAATTACAAATGGAATGAACATTTTAGAAAATTACTAATTAGTACAATATCTTCAGCTGTACAAGATTTCCTTCTATAATATATATTTATCTGTCCACAATATTTTCTAAATTTCTAGTTGAAATATTTTGAAATTTTACACTTAAATTGTTGCCACAAAATTTGGGCCATGAAGATCTAGCATTTTTGATATACAAATCTTCCACAGTTGATAACAAAATTGATTTATAAAATATCTTCATAAGGCTCTCAAAATGTTTTTAATAAGAATTATTTAGCACTTCCTCCTGTCACCAGATTATGTATCATAACTTTTCACATAGGACACTTGTGTTGTTTTTCTAAACATCTTTTAATTATTCTAAACACTTGGTATTCGTTGACTTTTCTTTTTCAAATTTGTTCATTCATTCATTCATTCATTCTTTGTATATTAATGTTAGTTTTATATAGAGAGGCCCATATGAAAGATCTGGTTGGAGCTATATATATTTTGGATGACATCCCAAAATTGCACAAATAAGAGAAATGTAACCAGAGAAACAGAATGTCTTCGGAGAACATTTCAAGACCACTAGTTCAGTTTGGTAAAAAGTTAACAAAGGAAGTAATTCTGAAGCTGAAGAAAGAAATTGATAATAATTCCAATATATATCTATATATTTTTTTGGCTCAAACAACTTTTTTTTAATGCAGGAATTAAACCAGGGGCGCTTCACCACTGAGACACATCCTTTGCCCTTTTTATTTATTTATTTTTATTTTGAGACAGGGTCTTGTTAAGTTGATTACGGCCTAACTTGCTGAAGCTGGCTTTGAACTTGCAATCTTCCTGCCTCAGCTTCTTGAGCTTCTGGGATTACAGGCATGAGCCACCATTCCTGGTAACAATTTTTTATTCTCAAGAGGCAAAGCAAAAAGGTCTTCACGTATATTTTCTGAAAATTGTCCCTTTTTCAAAATATTCAGATGTTAGGAATTTTAATGAAAGACCTGTTTTAAACTAATTTATACTCCACAATTATAGAAACATTCTGTAAGCAGTTTTCCTCATTTTAAATATAGTGATTCCTTTTTACATGAGACCCAATGTGATACTCTTTGTCTAGTATGTTATATAGTTTAAAGCTTTACAATTATTCTGTTTTCAAATTAAAAGCAAACCTAAATATTCTAAAGCAGGAGTTATAAGCAGGAATAAGAAACTTAAGATTCCTAGAGATTAATTTTTTCACAGTTAAAACTGTGCCAGACATAGAAACCAAAACCCAGTCAACTGATCTGAAATATGATGGTGTTATATCTACATATTTCATTTAAAAAACATGAAGATTGAAATCTGACACTCCATATCTAGTTCTTTATTTAAACCCAGTTTAGAAGTAGCAAGAAATGGGAAAAGCTAGGCGCAGTGGCACATGCCTGTAATCCCAGCACTTTGGGAGTCCGTGACAGGAGAATCGTGAGTTCAAAGCCAGCCTCAGGAATGGTGAGGCACTAAACAATTCAGTGAGACCCTGTCTCTACCTTAAATTAGGTTGAGGATGTGGTTCAGTGGTCAAGTGCCCCTGAGTTCAATCCCCAGTACCAAAAAAAAAAAAAAAAAGAAATGAGAAAAATATTTCTTTAGGAGATAGAATAATATTGAATGTTTTGTGGTAACTATTTGATCCTGATACGGGAACATCAGCAGAACCTGTCATTGCTTTGGTAATGTGACGAGCCTGATGAGAGAGTATAAAAACCATATACCAAAAAAGCTATAAGAACTAGTCAGTGTATACCAATATGAACCAGATGAATACTCCTGGAATTTTGAAAGTTACTAGATTAAGGAACATAGGTGTATTACTGGACTCATAAGAATTCATTGATTTGGGAATATTCTGTAAAGACAAGGGTTCTGTCACCCTAGCAAGGAGCCTGTGGTATTAAGGAAAACTTCCTGTTGAGATAACCCTTAGAAACATGGAAAATGTGATGGCCAACCTTCAGAAAAATGGAAATTATTTAAGACAAGAAGATCAATCCAAGGATTATGTTCCATGGAAGGGCCCAAATGATACTCCATGCATTGCTAAAATCAAGAATGTGATTGTGTGAGAGGTGATAATCATTTTTTTTCCTACCTATCAAGGAGACATGAACTGCAATTACTTTCATGACCAGAAAAAGTAGAAAAACAGCCAAGGTGATTTGATCTTCAAAGAGTTATGGGAAATCATTAATAGAGCATCATGACCCTAGAAGCAATGTAGGTTGGCAGATAAATAAATGGGCTCTACTTGGTATCTAAAATCAAGTGGAAAAAAAGAATGGAGAAACTAGAGACTGAGTGTGGCCACTGCATTTAAATGTCATGATCCTTCATTCAGTTCCTAAACATGAGTCATTGTTAAGAAACAGATCAATTGTCTGAAGATATGGCCATACTCTTGTCATAAAATAAACTAAAGAGGTCTGGACTACTGGGTGATCTCACAGAAATTAAAATTGATCTATTACATTAAGGATGTATATTGATTGTTGATTTGACAAGAGAATGTGTAAGTAAATTTATTGCTAATTAAGCTGTAAAATCACTAGATCTACATGTCTTTACCCATGAATGAAACAGTATCTGATAGACAACTTTTGGTTCTAGAGGCAACACATTATACACCTAGGAAAAATGTTTGAACCCATCTATCAGATGACATAGCAAGCTGCAAATTTGCTGGGTATAAAATTTTAGGAAGAGGTTATTTTCTTTCCTATTATTTAAAGATGTTCTACTTTCTCAAGTTTTTAAAAAATTTTTTAAGCAAAATATTTTCCATTCTTTTTGC
The DNA here is from genome assembly GCA_004024805.1 of Geosciurus inauris. Classification (NCBI taxonomy): domain Eukaryota; kingdom Metazoa; phylum Chordata; class Mammalia; order Rodentia; family Sciuridae; genus Geosciurus; species Geosciurus inauris. Next base: position 14,486 of record PVHX01025617.1, on the reverse strand, counting down.
CATTATTATTGTTCTCTGTGGGTCATGTGTAATTTTTTAAAAAAATTATTCTTCATATATTATGTCTATGTTATCTACTAAAACATTTTTAATTACTGATTTTAATCACTTCATTACATTCCTTGAGCTAATTTTCATATTTTGTGAGCTTGAATTCATTTAGTTCATCAATTTCTGAAAATTTTGGCCATCACTTATTTATAATGTATTTTGGCTTGCATTCATCACTTTTCATGACTCCAATTACATGTATACTAGGCTGCTTGAAATTGGCTTCCATTCCATGTACTTTTTAAAAAGTTATTTAATGTATCATTCTGAATATTTTCTTTTGCTATGTATTTCCTTTCTCCAAACACATTCTTCTTTAAAATTTAATGTTTTTAATCCCATTTATTTTATTTTCTATCATATAAGTTTTTCATCTCTAGAAATGTGATTTTGGCCATATTTATATAGGTCATGTCTATTTTTTAACATATGGGATACAGTCATAATGTCTATTTTAATAACTTTGCCAACTCTAACTTTGTCAACCTTGATAAGTCTTCAATCATTTTTCCTGTCTGTTTGGATGATATTTTCCTCTTTCCTTGCATACTCATTAATTTTTGAACAATTGTGAATTTTAACTTATCTGTTTCTGGATGATTTTGCAGTTTTTATAAATGAACTTACTTCAATGATATCTTTATTCTAGACTGATATTTTCCCTGGAGATGAAACTATGAGAATTTTCTTTCTTTCTTTACTTAGAAATATTCTGCTCTCAGACTACATCTTCAGTCTACAAGATTTGGGGCAAGAAGTCAGCTTTAATTAATTTGCTTCCTTGTAAGTAATTTCTGTTTTTTCTTGGGACTTTAAAAACTTATTTCTATTTTTTTCAAAAGTTTGATTATGACGTAGCTTATTGTAGATTTTTTATATTTATTAGATTTTATTTCACATCTCTGTCCTGCAAACTCATATCTTTCATAAAAATTGGGAATTTTAGGCCATTTCTTCTACCTATTTTCTCTTTGATAAACCAAATGCATATGTTTAGCTATTTGATATAATCTAACAGATCCATAAGGCATTTGGTTTATTGTTTTGTGAGCCATGGTCTCTTTCTTCTTCACCTTAAGTATTTTATAATGTTCTATATTCAACTTTACTCTTCATTCTGTCATATCCCTTTTGATTTCACTTAAAGAAGTGAATATAATGCTAATTTTCCAATCTGAAAATATATTTAATCACATCAATGTATAACCACACAGATAAGATCTAGTACAAGTAACTTGAGTATATTCTCTCTACTAAGAAAAACTCTAAAGCAAAATAAGTAAATAACCGGTCTTCAGTGGATCAACAACATAAGATTTTTGCCTTTCCAAATATAACCCATGTAATAGCCATGACACATCCAATATTATACAACATATGAAGAGCAAATAATGAAACACAGTCTTATATGGCAAGAAAATCAAACAAATCGGATTCTGTGATCAAAAGGATACTGGATCTCATGGATAAGAGTTTTCAAGTCTTATTTAGATACACACATGCACATTATAATGGAGAAAAATAAAACCTGTTCTTAATTTACTATAATTCTCTGCATTAAAATTGAACGAATGAATAGATGTTTTCAGCAGAAAATGAAACCACAAAACAGAAATCCAACGAGTTTTAAAGAATCAAAAGAAAAAAATTTAGCACTAACAAGTACAATAGATGAAATGAATTAAACAAAATACTGAATGGACTTAATATGCAAATTCCAAGATATGTATTAAATAGTGTAAAGATACCATTTCTCCATAAAGCGATCAGCAGATTGATCTATTGAGTTCATGCAAATCTAGATAATATAGCATCAGAATTTGTAAAAATAATGTTTCAAAATTTACCAAGAATAGTCATGGAATTCTTGAAGAACTGAAAATTTAGAGAATATATACTACCAGATTCCCAGAATTATTTTAATTATAGTAATATCTTAATTCATTTTTTTCTTCCTTTCTACCTTTAATTTCTCCTATGGTATTATCCATCATGTTTACCACTTCTTTTTTCTGGTTATTTTTCTTTTCTCAAATATTCCTTTTCAGTGATCCCGACCCAGGTTTAGCCCTGGAGACACTTTTTGCCTTTTATTTGATAACCTGTACCCAAATCTGTAACCACTGTTTCTGCCCTGATGACCCTTTCACAGTTCCTCCAATTTCTGCTTGGTTCCAGAAGTTTAATGGCATAGCATGTTCCTAATTGTACTCTTTTTCTTTTTTTTTTAAATCAAGTTTATGAAAATACCTGTCCCTAAGGTTTGGTGATATTAATACCATGGAAGCTGTTCTTAGTAGCCTACAAACCCTTAAAACTTGTGCTCAGACTACCATAGCTTTACTATGGTATCCAGGTTGAGCTCTCAATAATTAAAATAACTTTTATCAATCTTTGTAATTAATTAATTAATTAATTGCTGTTTTCCCTTCTTATGTTTAATCCTAATATTGGTATAGTATAGGTCTGATCAAAATTACTCAAATCCTTCATTTCCTACAGGAGTACTTAGGATATTGAAATAAACGTATATATTTTTTCATTAATGACATTTTTTATTATGTTCAGTGTTGAAGATCTATGCTTTGGTCAGATGCAGATTCTCAACACAGTCTGTTTGGATGTGTTTTCCCTCATCTATTCATTCAAATATATTTTCCCTTTGTGAGTGTATACATATCTGTTATGGTTTGGATGTGAGGTGTCCCCCAAAATCTCACACTTGAAACCATGCAAGAAGGTTCAGAGGAGAAATGGTTGGGTTGTAAGAGTCTTAACCCAATCAGTGATTTAATCCCCTTGTGGGGATTAACTGAGTGGTAACTGAAGTGGTGAGGTATGATTGGAGGAGGTGGGAATTGGAGCATGGCTTTGGGTATGTATTTGTACCTGGTGAGTGGAGTCTCTCTCTCTCTCTGTTTTCTGATCACCATGATTTGAGTTCCTTCCCTCTGCCACCCTCTCCTGCCCTGTGATGTTCAACATCACATGATGTTCAGCATTCCTGGAGCCCTTAGGAATGGAGCCGGCCTATGGACTAAGACCTCTGAAACTGTGAGCCCTCAGATAAATTCTTCCTCCTCTATAATTGTACTGGTAAGGTCATTTAGTCACAACAGTTAAAAAGCTGACTAAAACAATATGCTTTCAGATAAAGGGAAATAATCCCATGTTTTCTTTTTTTCCCCCTTTGTTTCAAGGGAACTAAGAATAAATTTCAATGTCATGTTGTAGCTATCACCTTATCCCAAGTGTTTAGAAACATTTATTTCAGTGTTGTAAGTGTATTCTATTTTGGTTAATCCTTTAATTTCCTTTTTCTCACAATATATCTTGATGTATGAATTATTCAAAATCTCCTAGAAATGGATACATTGTAAAATACACAGTCACACACCCACATATACAAGGCCACCACACACACACATTTAGGATACTAAGGCACTTAAGCTATAATATAATAGGAAAGTTCATTGCAATTAATATATACTTTTTGTGAATTAAAAAAAAGACATTGAATCCCTTTCACACATAAAAAGGTAGTATTATTAGCTAATAATTAAATTCAGGTATGTGTTCCTAAATATGAGGACTATATAACCAAATTAAAAGGTAGTGGACTAATACAATAATGAATTTCATCACACAAATCAGAATAGTAATATTATGGGAATCAAATAAAAAATAAGAAAAATATGGGTCAATTTATAAGATAAAACAAATGAAAATCAAGAAGTTTTAATCTACACAAATTTTACAAGAAGAAAATAAATGATTCTCACATTTTTTTAATCTCTACCATTTTCAACTCATTTTTTTTTTCATTTTTTGAAGGCTGGTACTAATGTGGGTACAAAAAAAAAACATTTGAAAATACTTGCTTAAAGCAAAAGATTGGATAGGAACATTTTGTGAACTCAGACATGAAAGCCATCAAAGAACACTAATAGAAAAGCACAAGATACCAGTTTTCTTATGTTCTGTGAGACCCAAAGGATTTTTCATAGGCTTTATGTCCTGTAAGAATCAAAGACAGAATTAAAAATTCTGCCACAAGAAATGGTGGATCTCCTGGTATTTGCCCTAATATGACCTACTTATATCAATTTGTTAGTAGGCAATATCAGGCACACTAAAATACTTTATGATTAAATCTTTAGTTGCATTTATATGTTATATGTGCAAGTGTTGTCAGGGAAAGGGACCCATAATTAGATGTTATTTGGATCAAGATGAGTAGAATATGGCTATTCTGGGACAAAGATGCATGGTTGTTTTTCTCTTTTTCAATTCCCTGCCAAGCATTTAGAATTTAATCCTTTCCATGGGCCCACAATTAACTGAGCTTTTCTATTTCATGTACTGCTTCATTTTCTCTTCCAAAATGATAATAAGTACTGTACTTAGTCCCCAGGAGATTCCTATGCTGACTTTATGGATCAAAACGTCAGGAACCAGAACTGATCGATCAACTCACTGTTGGTTGTTAGTTTCTTTGAAGCAAAAATATGCCAGCCTTTTTCAAATAGTCCCACTTGAGACATTGCTAAAGTAATGAGTTTGCTAGCCTTATCAAATTCCAATTTTATTTGGCTTTACTAATATTTTGGACATATATAGAGATTAGAAGGACATATAATTTATAATATTCACTGCTGCAAATTGGAATTAAAATGGAAATGTGCATAATTATATTCTCCATATGGCACAGTAGCATTATGATTAAATCTTGTAAGGGGATGAAAAATGATAAGCCAGTGTTATTATTGTGAGCTGCACGATAACACATGGGATGTAGGCCAATAGCATCATTCTTAAACAGTCTTAAAATTTCACAAGCCACTGAATGTCACAGATGGGAGCTGTTATTCATTCCACCTGCTTGACATGATGAGAGGCTATGATAAAGGTTCAAAAGTAAGATTAAAATGGATATAGACAAGCCTGCTTTTACTTTACTGGTTACAATTATTAGTGATGAGGTGGTTACAGAGACCAGAGGTTCATATAGATCATCAGGATCTGACAAGATGACAGACGATTAATTCTAACAAGAACTTTAGAGAAATATTTCATACTTTAGATGAGTAACCACAATGCTCATATAATCCTTCTTGCAAGGAAGATCCTAAAAAGAAGTCATGTCACCTCATCAATATTTTTAAAATTTAAAACAAATACAGGAAACAAGTAAAAAATTGTTGCTAGTTGCTTGAATTAAGATTTGGTTTATATTTTTCTTTAAATGTCGGTAGCTTGAAATTCTTTATATATTAATACATGCTCATTGCAGAACATTCTAACAACAAAAAAAATTAGAGTGAAAAGTGCATTTTCATCTTCCTTTTCACTCATATACCTATAAACCTGAGCTTCAACACTCCTTAAATAACCAATATGTACATAAAAAGCCATACTATATATACCCACATACATATACATGCACACATACATACACATGTAAATACATTTTCTTTTGTATATATTTATAGTTTTCCCCCACACAAATGAATGACAGTTTAGAAGTACATTAGAGCAGAAATGTAATTCTGTGTTGATATACATACATATATAATGTTCTATTACATATAGTTGTCTTTGATTTGTTCCATTATTCAACATACGCTCATATGCATAGAAAAATAATGATTTTTTAAAAGTTCTGCATAGCATTTCTTATGATGGAGAAAAGATCATTTATTTAACTTTTACTGAATAACTTTTCTTTTTATTTTTTATTAACATAAGCAAGGGTGAAAAGAAAAGAAAATCAGGTTGGTATAGAGATAGATAATGATACAGATATAGAAAGATATTTGAAGACGGATTTAAATATGCAATGAATGTATGTACATGACTAGATATACACAACACAAACGTGCACACACACACACACATGCACACAAAAAAAATTTTTAAAAAATTAAAATTTAAGTTCCTCCTTTGACTTGAAATTGTCTTAATAACGTAGAAACTCTCATTCTTAAAAACACAGGAGTCATTTTCTACCATTTTCCCTTCTAATCCATATCTTTTCACATTGACACAGTGCAAATTTATACTGTCTCATTATATAGATGAGAAAAGCCTCTATTGTTTTTTTTCAAAATTGTATTAGTTATTCTTCTACTTTTCTTCCTCAAGATGAACTTTGAAATTTTTTCTTTTGTATACACTTAAGATTACATGAAAGAATTTATCTTTCCATCATAGTGATGTTTCTTCTCTAGATACATTGTGTTTTTTATATTTTTGTCTCAAAAATATTTGCACATATATTTTAAAATTTATTCTTATACATGTATAGATTTTGTATGATTTTAGAAGGAATTATTTTTATTAGAATTTTTAAATAAATTTTGCTGGTAAATAATATGATAATTTTATTTTTAATTTTTGGTCTTAAAATCAATCAATTCCCCAAAGTCTGTCATTTGTTTTCATTTTTTTCCTAAGACTACTATTATATGACTTACAGGTAATAAGAAATTTTCACTTTCTTTACCATGTTTGCACTCCTCATTTGTGTGTGTGTGTATGTGTGTGTGTGTGTGTGTTGGGGGAAGCTTATCTCATCAGTGGTCTTTGTGATCTTCAAATTAAATAGTTTTAATACTTGAAATGTATAATACTCTTAGTTTATAAGATATTCTTCATAAAATTAGGGACATTTTCCTATGCTAGTTTACTGGGTTTATAAACCATAAAAAAATGTTGTAAATACATTTTTGGTGCTTTCTGAAATTACATTATCTGATAAAAAGATAATGTTCCTTAAACTGTTAATGTAGTATAATTATGTTTTACTGTTGGATAATTTTGCATTTGTGAATTGTATCATTCATTCTTTTCTTATTTATTTATTTTTTTAGTTGTGGGTGGACACAATATCTTTGTTTATTTTTATGTGGTGCTTAGGATGCCTAGGATCAAACCCAATGCCTCACACTTTCGAGGCAAGCACTCCACCACTGATCCACAGCCCCCTCCCCTCATTCATTCTTTATAAAATAATAAATGTCCTTTTATTACTGCTCCATTTGATTTGAAATGTTTGTGTGTGTGTGTATGTGTGTGTGTGTATTTGATCTTTTATTTGACTAAGGTGCTCTACCACAGAATTACATTCCCAGATCTTTTTATTTTATTTTTATTTATTTATTTTTTTGAGACAGATTCTTGATAAGTTGCCCAGGCTGGTCTTGAACTTGTAATCCTCCTGCCTCAACATCCTCAGTAAACTGGGATTACAAGCATGTGTTGCCATAACTGGCTCTGTTTTATTTTAATAGCATTATAGAGTCTTCATACATATTTCCAACTTTATACTATGTCAATGTTTAAACAATGGAAAATTTATTTCTTGAGGAAGTAAATGATTGAAGATTTTAGTTTTATATAAGTAATTGGATGAAAGTTTTTTAAAGAAGTTAAGTTCTCTGTCCAATTTTTACAATGATTATTGATCTATTACAATGGTTACTGATCTACTAATCTTTCGTATCATCTCTGTGTTTAGTGCTTTGTAATTTTCCACACTGTCCTTCGTTTTCTCTGCATCTCCATATTTAATATAAAGCAGCTAGCATTTTGCAGTTAGGATTTGAACACAGGCACCTGACATAAAAGATTGTGATACTGTTTCTCTCAGGTGTTAATTAGAGTAATTAAACTTTTGAATGTCAGAAAGTAATTTTACTACATTGTTCACAAGCTATTAAATATATTGTTTGGGGTTAGAATTTCCTTTTTATATGCTTGTATAACATTTGCTTTTTTTGCATTATTCAACTACATTTTGACTTTCTTAGGAACTAATTTATTTATTACAGGGGCTCGGAAATTGATGGATATATGTCTATATTTGAAATAAAAGGTGCCTGCAATCAGAAAGTCTTTCTATTAATAGACTGATTCACATTTGATATGGTATTTTGTATGCTTAGTCATACTTTCACCATCTGTCATCTATTTTTTTTATTTATAAAACTTTATTTTTATTTTTTTCTCCAACCCTTACTTCCACTATCTGAACTTACTCATTTCTTCATTTGTCTCTACAGGGATGCAACTTAGTCACACTAGGTTCTTAATTCTAATACCAAAAGCAGTAAATATTTTTATCAACATAAAAATTAATTATTATAATTACACTTCATTCAATTAAAACAGATATTATATATTCTTCCCTTTCCAAGAAGTTCTCAAGCAGATAAGTCTTGGGAGAGAATAAGGAATTTATAAATACAAATTATAAAGGAAGAAACAAAACTATATTTCAGACTACTTTATTGTGCAGAAAATGCCAAGTTATTTGCAAAAGAAAAAGAAACTTGTAGAACTAATAAATCAATTTAAAATATTTCAGGACACAAAGTTAACACACAAATACAAATCAATTATATTTTTATTACTAAATAAAGAATTGGAAACAGATCAGATGACTTGATATGATGAAGTTTTCAGTTCTCTGCAAACCTATCTATGTATTTATCACAATCATAATTAACCCTCTCCTAGTGAGATTTTTATAGATATAAGTGAACCCATGGAAAAATTTAGAGGGAAAATCAAGTAAACTTGAAGAAGAAACACAATCCAAAACAATTTTAGTAAAGGAGCATCAAATTGAAGGCATTATGATATTTGAATTTAAGACTTAAGTGTGCAAGCTACACGAAATATGACAGCAAGGTATTGGTAAAGTGAAGGACATTTGTTAAAAACATTTTTTAAGTACACAGACAAATAAGAAAAGTACCATATCTTTCAGCAAATGATATTGAAATGATTGGATATATGAAAAAGTACCTTAACCTGAACCTTTACCTATGTAAAAATTAATTCAAAATCAGTCATAAATCTTAATTTAAAATGTAAAGTATGCGACAGACTCCTCAAGGGATTAACATCCAGAATACATAAAGAATTTAAAAAATTTAACATCAAAAAAACAAATATCCCAATTAACAAATGGGGAAAATAATTTAACAGACACTTCTCAAAAGAAGAAATCCAAATGACCAATAAATATATGAAAAACATGTTCAACATCTCTAGCAAACAGGGAAATGCAAATCAAAATTACTCTGAGATTTCATCTCACTGGAGTCAGGATGTCAATCATTAAGAATACAAATAATACTTATTGTTGATGATGTGGGGGTAAACGTATACTGACACATTATTGGTGGGACTACAAATTAGTACAATCACTCCAGAAAGCATGGAGATTCCTCAAAAAACTAGAAATGGAACCAACATATAACCCAGCCATCCCACTCCTTGGTATTTATCCAAAAGAACTAAAATCATCAAACCATAGGGAAGCAGTCATATCAATGTTTATAGCAGTGAAATTCACATTAGCCAAGCTATGTAATCAGTCTAGGTGTTTGTCAACAGATAGTGGATAAAGAAAATGTAGTATATGTACACAACAAAACTCAACAGTAAGAAAACAATCAGCTCAATTTTAAAAGCCCACAAAAGCCTAAAAAGACATTTTATCCAAGAGTATATATGAATGTAAAATACCACAGAAAAAGATATTCATCATCACTCAATTTTAAGAAATGCAAATTCAAATCTTCATAGGATACTACGATTCACCTAAGAATATAATGAAAATTTTAAAAGTACTGGGCTAGGGCTGTAGTTCAGTGGTAGAGTGCCTGTGCAGGATGTGTGAGGTTCTGGGTTAGAGTCCCAGCACCACAAAACAAACAAGCAAGCAAACAAACAGAAAACAGAATGTTCTGCTAAGTATTCTAAACAAGAGTTTTCATACTGTTGGTGGAAATGTAAAATGATACAGTCCTTCCGGAAAGAAGATTGGTAATGTCTTATAAATTTAAACATAAATAATGTAAATTTAAATATAAACATAAACATAAATAAATATAAATTTATACCCCTGTGACTCAAGAATCTCACTCCTGGGAATTTACTTGAAAAAAATAAAAAATGATTTTCACAAAAATATTATGTTCAGAGAAGCTCTATTCACAATCACCAAGAATTGGATACAGTGAGAATGACCTTAAACAATGAATGGATGTGAAAACTATGGTATGACTTATGTTTTATGGGAATAAAAAGTCATGAATAATTGACACATGCAACAACTTGGATAGATGTTGAGGGCAATTAAGGTAATTGCTAAGGAAATCCTTTCCATTTCAAGATATTTTCTCCGGTATAAGATTTAATGGGATATATGTTTCAAACACTAGGTACAGTTTGATTTCTCTTATTTGCTACATTCATAAGGTTAGTAAGTAAATGTGTAAAAAGAAATTACTTTAGTTGTATTAAAGCAATAAAGTGAAATGTAGTTGGTAGTGATGGATAGTTTACTATCAACCACTGAATATCTATATAACAGTAATGTAAAATTTAAAAAATTCTATTTCTCAATTTGAGTGATTTTCTAAGAATGTAACAGTATAAGGCAAATTATATTTTTCCATAAATTGTTACAAAAACATCTCCCATGTCATATGCTCTTCAACAGGGGTTCCTTGTTACACCTACACAAAAAATAACACTCATTTCTTCACTCCCATATTCAAATCTGAACAGAGGATGTTACTTCTATATTTAACAGAATGTTATGCAAAATTCTCTGCCAGTTCCATACATGGTTCCTAACCAACTTGGAATCTTCTTCCTGTCCAGTTGATCCTTTAGATAAGTAGCTTGAGCTGCTGAAGTTATCTAAAGAATCATGAGAGATCCCAAACAAAAATCTTCTACCTGAGTCAATTAAACCATATAACACTAATAAATTGTAAATTCTTACTGCTTCTAAGTTTGAGAGTGACTTGTCTACAAATCAAAACTAAAATATACTCTCTGACTCTAAAGTAAAATTGAATTACCTATTCAACTAGTTGCATCATGTATAGCTAACTATCTAAGTTGACCTAAGTAAGAATGTGGAAAGATCTATAGGTAAGCTAATAGAGAAGGAATTTTAATGGCAAGTGCTGTCATTGAAATTCCCCTAATCAAGGGGGCTTAATAAAACCCACATAGAAGGTTTTTCATATATTCTCAAGATCTTCTGGAAAAGCTGGTAGAAAAGGGATCAACAGGAGACATGTGTCTACTTCAATCCTAAGCAAAATTTCTGAAAGGTCAGAGTCTCCATGAAGTGGCCTATAGCAGTAAAGAATTGTGGAAAGGAAGTATTGGTGCTTCCTAGGAAATGGCTGTTTGATTATCTCCATGAAAGGACGAAGGGAAGAAGAGTTGAGAGAGACACTTTCTAAGCATTAAGCACAGCCCATAAATGTCTGCCAGACCCAGGATGTGTCTCAGCTAATCACAGTAAATGAGATCTTCCAATTGATCTTTCATTCTTTCAGCTTCTTCTTCACTTTGGCTATGGAGGAATTGGTTAATGGCATGAGTTAATGGAAGATAAGAGAAGAGCTAATAATAATCCAAGAAAGAAGAAACCTATAATACTCACTCTATCCCTCCAAATTTACATGCTTCTTTTTTTCATTTCAAGATCTGTCTTAAGCAAGTCTGAACTCAAAGGAAGAAAATCTTAACTTTAAATAAAATTTTATAGTTTGGCAATTATGTTGGAATTTCATTTCCATATTCATTTTAATATGGAAATGGGAGTATCTCTGCATTTTGAAATTTCTAGAGGAGAATATTCTCATTATCTGAAAATGATCAAAAAAGGCACATGCTTGCCCTAGATTTCACACAAAGGTCAAGACAGGTTGGATTCATATGGACAGATAATAAAACTATTTTCTTTCACCTTATGGATACCACTCATTTATTACTTTGGTAGCAACTAGTATATGCGAGGGATAATGTTAAATTGTTATTTGGTTCTGAGAAAAACTGAGTAATGTAGTCATTATAATCTTCATGAGAAAAACTGACAATTGGGAATTTAATGGCCAAAGTTTTATAGTTAGAGGATCACAAAGGCACAGCCCATGAGTGCCCACTGACTCATGTAGCAGGACTGCTCATTAGCTGTGATTTTTTTTTTCATTTAATGTTCATTTTAATAGAGCAATAATTGTAAGTTCAACATAGGATGCTGGCAGGGATTTAACAAAGATATGTCTTATCATTATTCAAAAGAAATTGATGGATTTTCTTCAACAAACTATTTACAACTGAGCCATACAAAGATAAACATTTTATTATTAATACAACACACTAAAATATGCATATATATTTTACATGTTAATTCCCATTGCTAACTATATTAGAATATTATATAATGCATTTGTTTGTATACCTTTGTGGATTAAAATCAATTACCATCAACACCTTCTGGATCACTCCTTTACTATATCATTTTGGATAATATTAAACCATTCCTAGTTTGATTTCCCATTTACTGAATGTATGTATTTTAATATGTTAGTAACTGTTTTGTTGTTTTCCTGTAGTAATTACATATCAGTAGCTGTGAGTTTTGATGCATCCACTTTGAGCACTATAGAGACAAAGAACAGACAGTTGGAATAGTCTCTTGGTTAAGCCTATTTGTATTTAAGATTCTTACTTACTAAATACTGTTGTTCTCAACTGGACAGTCCCTTTCTTCCAGCCTTATCCTTGTAAAATGATGACTCTTTCTTAAAACCTAAAGGTTGCATGTTTAAATAAATAATGAATTAAAAAATAAAAGCAAATTATAAATTTAAAAATATATTTTGTATTTTTCTTTAATGTGGTTACTTGGTTTGGAATATTACACTTTTTCTTATGTGTTTCAGGCCTAGTTAATTTGCTTAATTGATGTCACTTTATTTTTAGAAATATTTTTTGGTTTGTTAAGCGTGTGTGCATGTGTATGCGTATGTATGTAAATTTGTGTTTCATGAAGTTTTCTATTCACTTTATAATTTGCCATAACATTATTTTTTATTAAAGATCACGTATACCTAATAGAAATGTGATATCCATGTGATTTTTAGCCTATAAAATCTCATATACTTTGTAGCCAGAGTAGCTTCTGTGATGCAATTTTCTGTCAGGAGTAAAAGTCCTTTTGCCTCTTTAAGTATCATTTTCAATTTGGTTATACTTAAGTTATTCAAGCAGAAAAAAGATATTACTTAAAAAGTAGTGGCTAAAGATGAAAGAAGGATATAATATACCTGGAGCATTACTTTTACCCTGATTTACATTGGACACACTTGACTTTCATCAGAGAGTGTCTTGAGCGCAGACCTGGAAATGTGCCTAGGTGAGAGGTAGAGCTCTGGGATTCAGTGGTAAGGTGCTTCCCGGGGTCAGCAGGATTCTGAGAGGGGAGCTACCAGTTCCTAAGATTACCTTCAATCCAAGATATTTTGAAATTTATGATGGATGATTTTCCATTTCTTGAATAATCTCTCTCTTCTTTTTTTTCTTTTATATTTATTTCTCTTATGTTTTCTCTTTTGTTAGCATTAGTTCTGCTTTAGATCTATGTCTTAGGCATGTCATTAATATTCAGAAGCCTTCAAAGCCATTAAATGCCTGCATCTCTTAATTGAAGAAATTACTAATACTTCCTTAAATTTCAAAAGTTAATTTCTTTTTAACAATGAGCACCTCAATATTATTTTGAAACATTTCTGAAGTAAAACTTTATTGTAACCATCTTGCTTACTGAATTATGAAATTAATTTACCTAAATCTTTAATTTGTCTAGTAATTGTGGATATTTTATTTGTGACAACAGAAGAGAAGAAAAATAAAAACACTTTTGTGAAACCGTTTGCTCTGTCAATTAGTCCTGCCATTTACTTTTGAAGCCTCATATACTTCTCTGTGGGATGAGTTTTTCAAAATTATTTTCATTGACTTAACTTGACTTTCTAACAAAATGTCATATAGATTTTTTTGCTGACATGGCATTCATGCATCTTGTCATATAAGTGAACGATTCAGGAAAATTCCAAACTCATTTTATATAAACTAATATATGTGGTTTGTTTAATTTTATTATACACTGAAGATAAGTATAAAAATTTTTTGTATAATTAAGTTTTTAAGAACCATTGTGAAAAGCTCTATAATCAGCTCTACCTAAATTTGTCAATATATATATCTTTTGCATTTCTAAACTACAACAACTAGGATATTTAACATTAAGAATTGTGACAAAAGTTGAATTTTGTGCATGGTGAGAGATAGGGGTTTAGTTTCATTTTGCTGCATATGGATTTCCAGTTTTCCCAGCACCATTTGTTGAAGAGGTTGTCTTTTCTCCAGTGTACATGTTTGGCTCCTTTATCTAGTATGAGGTAACTGTATGTAAGTGGGTTTGTCTCTGTGTCTTCTATTCTATACCATTGGTCTACATGTCTATTTTGATGCCAGTACCATGCCGTTTTTGTTACTATAGCTTTGTAGTATAATCTGAAGTCAGGTAATGTGATGCCTCCTGCTTCACTCTT
>PVHX01025616.1:0-22069 GCA_004024805.1 Geosciurus inauris | reverse complement strand
CAATTATTTCCTGTATTCTACTTCTTTTGGCATTACTTTGTTCTTCTTTTTCTAGGGCTTTGAGTTGTAGTGTCAACTCATTGATTTGTTGACTTTTACATCTTTGAATATATGAGCTTAATGCAATGAACTTTCCTCTTAGCACTGCCTTCATAGTGTCCCAGAGATTTTGGTATGTTGTATCGGAGTTCTCATTTACTTCCAAGAATTTTTTTATCTCTTCCCTGATGTCTTCTGTTACCCATGCATTGTTCAATAGCAAATTATTGAGTTTCCAGGTGTTGTAGTGGCTTCTTTTTTTTAAACTGTCATTAATTTCTAGTTTCAGTCCATTATGGTCAGATAGAATGCAGGGTAGTATCTCTATTTTTTTGTATTTACTAAGACTTGCTTCATGGCATAGCATATGATCTATTTTGAAGAAGGATTCATGAGCTGCTGAGAAAAAGTGTATTTGTTTGTTGAAGGATGGAATATTCTATATATATCTGTTAAGTCTAGACCATTGATTGTTCTATTAAGACTTGTAGATTCTTTGTTTGTTTTTGTTTGGAAGATCTGTCCAGTGGTGAAAGAGTTGTGTTAAAGTCACCCAATACTATTGTGTTGGGATCTATTTGGTTCTTGAATTTTAGAAGGGTTTGTTTGACAAACATATCTGCCCCATTGTTTGGGGCATAGATATTTAAGATTGTTATGTCTTGTTGATGTATGATTCCCTTAAGCAGTATTAAATGATCTTCTTTATCCCTTTTCACTAACTTTGGTTTGAAGTCCATTTTATCTGAAATGAGGATGGAAACTTCTGCTTGTTTACACAGTCCATATGAGTGATAAAATTTTTTCCATTCATTCACCTTCAATCTGTGAGTGTCTCTTTCTATGAGATGAGTCTCTTGGAGGCAGCATATTGTTGGGTCTTTTTTTTTAAATCCAATCTGCCCGTCTGTGTCTTAATTGCTGAGTTTAGGCCATTGACATTCAATGTTATTATGGAGACATGGTTTGTATTCCTAGACATTTTGGTTTATTCTTAGTTTTTAACTTGACTGGGTTTCTCCTTTGATTGGCCTTTAGTGTAGCTCCTCCCTCTGAAGGTTTTCATTGTTGTTTTTCAGTTCTTCCTCATGGAATATTTTACCAAGAATGTTCTGTTGTGCTGGCTTTCTTGCTGTGAATTCTTTTAATTTTTGTTTATCTTGGAAGGTTTTTATTTCATCATCAAACCTAAAACTTAATTTTGCTGGATATAAGATTCTTGGTTGTCATCCACTGTCTTTTAGCACTTGGTATATGCTGTTCCATGACCTTCTTGCTCTCAGGGTCTGGGCTGAGAAGTCTGCAGTGATACTAATTGGCTTCCCCCTATATGTAATCTTATTCCTTTCTCTCGTGGCTTTTAAGATTCTCTCCTTATTCTGAATGTTAGGCATTTTCATTATGATGTGCCTTGGTGTAGATCTGTTGTGATTTTGTACATTTGGTGTCCTGTAAGCCTCTTGTATTTGATTATCCAATTCATTCTTCATATTTGGAAAGTTTTCTGATATTATTTCATTGAATAGATTGCTCATTCTTTCGGTTTGGAATTCTATGCCTTCTTAGAATAATTCTTACGTTTGGTCTTTTAATGTTATCCCATAGTTCTTGGATGTTCTGTTCATGGTTTCTTACCGTCTTCACTGCGTGGTCAACTCTATTCTCAAGGTTAAATATTTTGTCTTCAGTATCTGAGGTTCTGTCTTCCAAGTGGTTTAATCTGCTGGTGATGCTTTCTATTGAGTTTTAATTTGGTTTATTGTTTCTTTCATCTCAAGGATTTCTGTTTGGTTCCTTTTCACAATCTCTATCTCCTTATTGAAGTGTTCTTTTACTTCCCGTATTTGCCTATGTATCTTTTTATTGAAATGATCTTTTGCTGACTGGGCTTGCTCTCTTATATCATTCTTTAAGTCACCGACCATTTTAATTATGTACATCCTGAATTCCTGTTCTGTCATTTCTTCTGCCATACTGACCATGGATTCTAATGGTGTAGTATCTTGGTTTGTTTAAGTCAGTTTCTTCCCTTGTTTTTTCATGATGTTTGTGTGTCTTTCCTTCTATTTCTGCTGATCCAAGTTGTTACAGTTTTTACTCCTATATGGGTATCATTTCCCTGCAGGGTTTCAATACCTCTCCTTTAAAGGGGAGACCAATATTGATTGATCTCAATACAAGCAATATATAGTTTCAAACCAAGTAACTCCTAATAGCTCCCAAATACATTTACGGTTTAGTCATGATATAGAACAATTATGTGTTCCTTACAATCTACTATGTAAACAATAATTTTGCACATGGGTCTATATTTTCTGTTGGTGGGCTAGGGAAACTTGAGGGTGGGGTGTATGATAGAATGTTGGGGTAGTAGGAAGTGAGGATATGGTTATTAGATCTTAGAAAACATGAAAAAGGAATCCAAGAGAAGTTAGCTATTACTAGAAAGAACGACAGAAAGTTGGGGAAGACCAGTAAGGAGGTAGAAAAGATAGTACAGCAAGGCGAGATGATAGCAAGAAAAACAAAACGTATGCAATTGGGAGTTACAAGACTATATAATACCACTCTAGTTCAGAAATCCCAATCTACCATATCCCACTGTATAACAAATACTTGGTTTCACAACTGTTGGGGATTAGAGGGTAGGAAAAGAGTGAGAGAAAAAAAGGGAAGGAAAAAGAAGGAAAGAAGAAAAGAGCAGAGTAATAAAACAAAAAGATTAAACAATAGAAATATTAGAAGAAAATGGTAAAGGATAAAATAAAAATAAGAATAAAAAATAAAAATAAAGTCTCAGTGTAAATAAACAGGTATGGTTCCTTTCACCTCCAGTAGGTGGCGTTGTCCATTGCTTGCTGGACTTTCCCCACTGGTGTCCTGTGTGTGTGTTTCACAGCAGGGTGAAGCTCTAGGCTGCTAGTGGATAGGCTCTTTCCCTGGTGGATACTCTGTTTCCCGGTGTGCTGTGTTGAGGTCAAAGTTTGTTCCCAGGTGCTATCTCATGCCCCCTGGTGCAAGAAGTTCTGCCGTGTTAGATGGAGATCCACAAAGAACAGTAGCTGGGGGTCCCGCTCAGGAGACGGTTTGTCCACAGGAGCAACTTCTAGTGGTCCTGCATGGTTGGGTGGGCGCTAGAGCCAGGTACCCTGAGTAGAAGCAGGCCCCGCCTGCTTGGGGTGAATCCTGGGCTCGAGCCCTGGGCTGGGACCCCATGCGCTGCAGCTGTGTTCTGCCGATCACCACTGAAGTCACGCTGTTTGTGGCAATCGCTGCTGCCTAGTGACCCTGCATGCACACACACAAGTGAAATTCCTGCGGGGGATGGTGAGCCATAGGATGATGTCAAGAAGCTGGCTGGAGGGTGGTATTTCCATTACTTCCAGCTTCGGTCCTGGAGAGAATAGTGCGGAGGAGTCTGTCTAAGCCGCCATCTTGGATCCATCTCCAGAGTTGTTTTTAACCTACAGCCTGGCCAAAATAAATTCTAATTAATTAGGTTTTACTTCAATTGAATGATCTCACAGCAACCAGGTCTTTGCAGGGTATAGGTGACTGATAGTCTGAACTCAGGGCTCTTTATCCAGGTGCCTAACAGTCAAAGTTCATTTCTTGGGGTCACATGGAAAAGTCCCTACACCGTCAAAAGTTATTTCCAATGTCCAGCTGGGAGATCTGAGGTGTGGGTGCTGGCTCAGGCTAGTCTGTGGTATGGCTGCCGGGCGGTGGATTTGCAGCAGCGGTAAAGTGGGAGCAGCGGGTGCGAGCCCTTGTTCCCCAGCATCAGCCGCATGGCAGGGAGAGTGGAGCCAAACGGGGCTGAGTCATAATCCCACATTTTCTTATTTGTCTATCAATGGGCACCTAGGCTAGTTACATAAGTTAATTGTTGCTAGGAACATTGATATGCTGGTATCACTATAGTATGATCATTTTAGATTCTTGGGATAAATACCAAGAAGTGAGATAACTGGATCATATAGTGTCTCCATTCCTTGTCTTTTGAGGAATTTCTATACTGCTTTCCAAAGTCCCACCAAAAATATGTAAGTTACATTTTTCCCCACATCCTTACCATTAATTATTATTAATTATATTCTTGATGATTGCTTTTCTGACTTGGGTGAGATGAACTCTCAGTATAGTTTTCATTTGCATCTCCCTGATTGCTAAGGATATTGAAAATTTTTCATATATTTGTTGGCCATTTGTATTTTATTTTTTGAGAAATGTCTGTAGATCTTTCACTCACTTATTGGTATTAGTATTTTTAGTGTTTAAATTTGGGGATTTTTTTTTGAGTTCTTTATATATTCTGGTTATTAGTCCCCTACTGGAAGAATGGCAGGAAAATATTTTCTCCCACTCTGTAAACTCCTTCATCATGCTTTTAGTTGTTTCCTTTTCTGTGAGGACACTTTTTAATTTAATACCATTCCACTTATTGATTCTTGGTTTTATTTATTGAGCCTTAGAAGTCTTACTAAGGAAGTCAGTGCCCATACTAAGGAGTTGGAGTACTGATACAATTTTTTTTTTCTAGCAGTTTCACTGTTTCTGGTATGATTCCTGTTCATTAATACATTTTCAGTTGATTTTTGTGCCATATAAAGGTAGGGATATAGTTTGTTCTTCTACATATGGCTATCCAATTTTCCCAGCACCATTTGTTAAAGAGGCTAACTTTACTCCAACTTATGCTTTTTTTGTTTTTGTCAAGGATCAGATGACTGTACTTATATGAATTTTTCTCTGTGTCTTCTAGTCTATTCCATTGGTCTTTATATCTGTTTTTATGCAAATACTACACTCTGTAGCATAATTTGAGATCAGGTATTGTGATCCAGCCTCACTCTTTTTGCTCAGTATTATTTTGATTATTCTGGGTCTTCTATTCTTACAGATAAATTTTAGTACTATTTTTTTTTCTAGCTCTTTGAAGAGCATCATTGATATTTTGTTTGGGATTGAAATGAATCTGTAGATTGCTTTTGATAATGTGGACATTTTGATGCTATAAATTCCACCTGTTCTATCCATGAACATGGTAGGTCTTTCCATCTTCTAGAATCTTCATTTTCTTTCTTCAGTGTTTTATGAGTTTTATTGTAGAGATCTTTCACCTCCTCAGATTTAGTCCCAAGTGTTAATTTTTTTTTGAGACTATTGTGAATGGAATAGTTTTCTTGATTTCTTTCTCAGCATATTCATTATTAAAGTATAGAAGAGCTATTGAATTTCATGTGTTGCTCTTGTATCCTACAACTGTATTGAATTTATTTATTAGTGCTAAAAGTCTTCTGGAGGAGTCTTTTGGTTTTCTAAGCATAGGATCTTGTCATCAACAAACAGAGATAGCTTGACTTCTTTCTTTCCTATTGGTATCCCTTTAATTTTCTTCTCCTGCCTGATGGTTCTTGCTAAAGATTCAAGAACTATAATGAATAATGAATAAGAGGGGTGAAAATGGACATTCTTTTCTTGTTCCTGATTTTAGAGGAAATGCTTCCAGTGCTTCTCCATGCAATATGATGTTGGCTGTGGGTTTGTCATATATACCCTTTATGGAATTCAGGTACATTTCTTCTAAATCTAGTTTCTTCAGTGTTTTTAACAATGAAGGGTACTGTATTTTGTCAAAAGTTATTTTTCTGCATGTATTGAGATGATCAAATGATTTTTGAAAATTTTTGTCAATTCTGTTCAAGTGATAAATTGCATATATTGACAGAGACAATATTAAGCAATGAGATTAAAGTAGTAATAAAAAAAGCCTTCAAAAAAAGAAAAGCTCAGTGCCAAATGAATTTTCAGCTGAGTTTCAGAAGACCTTTAAAGCAGCACTAAATGGGCTGGGGATGTGGCTCAGCGGTAGAGTGCTTGCCTTGCACATGTGAGGTACTGGGTTCAATCCTCAGTACCACATCAAATAAATAAATAAATAAATATATAAATAAATAAGGTATTGTGTCCATCTGCAATTAAAAAATATTTAAAAAAAAATAAAGCAGCACTAATGCAAATCCTCATCAAAATATTCCATGAAATAGGAAGGGAAGAATACTCCCTTCAATCTATGAAGCTGTTATCACCATGATTCCAAAATCAGATAAAGAAAACTGTAGACCAATATCTCTGATGACCATACATGCCAAAAATTCTTAATAAAATATTAGCTAACTGCAATAAAAACACATTAAGAAGGTTATACATCATGATCAATGGGTTTCATCCCAGATCTTAAATGTGTTATGATGCTTTTCACTTAACTGAAATTAAGCTAGCTCATATACTCTTATGTAAGCATACATGTATACTTTTGGATTGTTCACATAAATTTTTGGGAAAACTTTATTAGTTTCTAAAAATTTTATGGCATTAGCACGTTTAACAATGAAAAGGCTTTCTTTCAAGGCTTGGCATTAAGTGTTTTGTTTGTTTGTTTTTTCTGTACTGGGGATTGATCCTAGCTCCTTTACCACTGAGTTACAGCTTTAGTCCTTTTTACTTTTTATTTTAAGATAGGGTCTTGCTAAGTTACTTGGAGTCTCTTTAAGTTGCTGAGTCTGGTATTGAACTTGTGATCCTTCTGCATCAGCCTCCCAAGTTACTGGGATTACAAGCATTTGCTGCAATTCTTGGTGCATCAAGTATTTGTTAGAAAAAAATTATCATTAAAAATTTGTAGTATCACTATAGTAACACAGCTACATCAAAGTTTATAGCAGCTCAATACACAATAGCTAAACTATGGAACCAACCCAGGTGCCCTTCAACAGATGAATGGATAAAGAAACTGTGGTATATATACACAACGTAATATTACTCAGCCTTAAAGAAGAATGAAATTATGGCATTTTGAAGTAAATGGTTGGAACTGGAGAATATTATGCTAAGAGAAATAAGCTAATTCCAAAGAACCAAAGGCCAAATGTTTTCTCTGATATGAGGATGCTAATTCACAGGAAGGGAGGGAGAATGGAGGTATTTTGGACTAGACAGAGGGAAGTGAAGGGAGGGGAGGAGGCATGGGAGTAGGAATTGTAGTAGAATAAATCAAAATTATTGCTCTATGTGCATATATGATTACATGACCTGTGTAACACTACATCATATACAATCAGATGAATGAGAAGTTATACTCCATTTATGTATGATGTGTCAAAATGCATCCTACTATCATGTATAATTAATTACAACAAATAAAAAATAAAAAATGTATAGTATTGGGGTGTAATAAAGATTTAAAAGGAATTTTGAAAAACCATCTTAAACTATTAACTCTATACACTTAAGCCAAAGCCAAACTCATTGAGATTAGTAGTCTATCCTCTGTATAGAGACTTATAAAAAAAATCTCACAACCCAGAGCTTCCACGGGTGCCTTTATCCCTGCTCTTATAAAGAATTCCTTAGTCAAAATGGAGAACTCCAGTCTTCCCTCTCTGAAACTCCCCGTTGGTTGTCCTACTGCTGGTGGACAGAAAAAGAGCAGCTTGTCTCTTCCAATGCATCATGTACTTGGAAGATCTTGTTAGGCTATCCTGAACACTCTTTTTCTCAAACTCAGTAGGGATCTCAAAAGAGAATTAGAGAAGAGATTTTCACAATTTTTACTCCTCCAAAACTCTGTTTCTGTGGACTGTTAGGTTTGTTTGTGATAATTCAGTATGTCTCCAGTTAAACATTGAGTGTGTTTGACAGTGACCTTGGAGACTCCTCCCAAGGGCAACAGATAAACAAGAATCTGGAAGCAGATGTGTGAGTTCCAGTTATTAACTGCTTATAATACTGGTTAATTTGACAAGTCTTGTAAACTTTCTAAGTTTCTGTTTCCTCATTCATGAAATGAGGATGATAATAAGGCTGGCCTAGAGAATTGATAATGGGATTATGTTAGTTAGCCACTCCTGTGTGTAAGAGCACTTCAGAAAATCTATTTTTTATTCTCACCATTATCATTATCTTCAACAGCTAGATAAATTACTTGTCCCGTATCACAGACCCTTTCACTCTGAACTCCAGACCCTTCACCATACCATGCTGCTTTCATTACATGTAAGCTTGAATTCCATACACACACACACAAAGGACAAAAGATAAAATAAGCCAAGCATCACTGAAGAACCCTTAAGCTAACAAGTGAAAAGCACCATTGGTCAAGAACCAGCAAGGTCTAGTTAAGTGATTCTAGTGTTATGCTGCCAACACATCATTTCATCACATGTGGAAAGACAACTTAAAATCTCCAACAATATGATTTCTCATCTGACCTTCACAATAACTTGTCTCAGATAGAACTGGTAATACAAACCCTTGTCCATAGGTAGAGAGGTCAAATATCTACCCAGATCACTGAGATAAGAAATATGAACCTGTGGTCTCTAGTTTAGGTCTCCAAACTCAGACATTTATAGACACTCATTACATTTGGTTCTTACTACAAATCACTTGTTTGAAGCCTAACTTTATTTATATTGTTTCCACAGTGTTGTGTGCATATTGACACGCTCAGTGAAATGGGCCCGGTACTTTTCTCAGAGGAAGACAGCATGTATGTAGAAGATTTTATTTTATTTTTAATATTTTAAAAAATTTAGTTGTAGATGTATACAATATACTTGTTTATTTTTATGTGATGCTGAGGATTGAACCCAGTTCCCCACACATGTGAGGAAAGTGCTTTACCACTGAGCTACAGCCCCAGCCTCAGAAGATTTTATTTTTTAAATAAACAAGATCAATTAATTTTAAAATTGATGTCAAAATTGATTTTTATTGGTTGAAAATGATTTTAATTATTGAAAGGCATTTCTTCATTACAAGTAAAGGAAACCCTTCTGAATTTTAGGCTAAACATAAGTTTTTAGCAGGTGCTAAGTTGATGGTAATAAGATTAGCCTTATTGCTGATCACAATGGATTTGGCTGACAATTTACCAGGTATGAATCCACAGCATCATTTTAATCAGCATCCAGTACTACTGCAGTCTTGGCCTGGACTGTGAATTTCCTAAATAGCTATTTTTTGGCTACATGCCACACAATTTAGTGTCTACACCATGACAATTGATTATTTTTTTCTGCTACCTTTAGCAGCCTGTGTTTACAGTATTATGCCACCCTCAGTAATTTTTAGCTACAAGAGATTTGCCTATATAAAGATTCTGTAAACTAGTTAAGATGGATTTTGTACAAAGTCAGATTATCTTAGAGACATATGTAAGAGCGTTCACAAGTGAATTTATTAATATTTGATGCACTTAAAAAACCAGAGTGGGGGTAAGCATCTGTGGTGAGATGAACATATGTAGCAATTTTCTTCACTGCTTGCTTGAGACTGTTTATATATATGTGTGTGTGTATATATATATATATATATATATATTCAGTAATTACTCAACTTGTAAGTGTTAAATCTGATGAATATGTTAAGAGAAGAAGCTCAGCACAGTAGAGTAAGTTAGTATTAAATAATAGAGACTATATATATGTGTGTATATATATATGCACGTATATGTATATGTGTGTGTGTATATATATATATATATTCCCAAGGCAGTTTATTATTACCCTTGTTCAACCACAGGGTGGGGAGGGATAACTATAGATATAAATTGTTTTAGTCATCACTTAAGAATGTGCAAGAAAGGAAGGGGGAATTTGTCATTCCTCATGACAAATCCTTCCTGATAAATTCTAATCAGTTTCCAAATATTATGCATATGTACTGTGATCAATTTTGCAAAGAAATAGAGAGTGCTATAAGACTATACTAGGGAAAGAATGAATAAGGTATGGAAGCAAATGTTAAAGAGCCATTTTGGGGCTTTTGTTGGGACAGTGAAAGTAGATGTATGTTTATTTAATATCACCTTTACTTAACAGAATGATGATATTATAATCACATGAGGAATGTGCCTCTCTTAAAAGTCTGCATTCTAACTATAAACTACCGACATTTTTGGTTTTCAAATCAATACATATACATATACATGCACCAATAGCAACCCTGTCATATAAAGTTGTACTTTATGTCTATCTATTTTTAGAAAAATTCTAGTCTTTGGCAGCATCGTATGGAATGATTCTTTAGTTGATCTTAAGCTTTATGTATTAACCCAAAGTGTTACTCTTGTGCAAATGCTTTGTAATTATTTTAAAAGAATATGTGGCTACTTTTCAAGATGCTCTATTAGACCAATTACTCATAAGAAACCTTTGTTGGCTCTTTCTACTTCACAAATGGGAGGCAGTTGGAAGTCTATAGCTTCCAGCTGGAGTGGAGAATATATGCCCAGCTTGGGTAATGCTACTCTGACATGAAGGGATAGGAAAGTTTCCAGGAGACTTTCAAAAAGTGGATAAAAGTGCCCATTGAATTGTTATCACTTGTTTTGTCTTTTTTTATATAGGTTTTGCAGAGGACAGAATATGTAAGCAATGTTTCCCACATTACAATCCCTAACCAAGCGGTGGCAATAATACTGCATCAACTATACTAATTAGTGTCCTGACGTCCCTCTTGATAGTGTAGTACATAGTGATTCACAATGGCACCATACCTGTTGTAGATTGACCCTCCCAACTTCTGTTGCCACAGTCATAAGCTAGAAAAGCACATCACCTCCGCTCTTAGACCTGGACCTTCTTATCCTCTCTATTGGTACTTTTGCTGCCTTTCACAATGGTCAAAATGAGAGGTGCTGAGGGACCCATCTTGAATTCCTGGGCTAGAGATTCAATCCTAGTTCTTCCCCTTCCTCAAAGCTCCCCCATCTCTTCCCAGAACACTGCTGACACCTAACCATCTGGTTGCTCACTTTCCTCAGATAACAGTGAACTTGTCCTTGTATCACTCTCTGAACCACTCATTAGGGCTAAGACTTGAATTTCATCCTGAGTCTGCCTCACTCAGGGGATGCCCCCCCTTGACATTGCTCCAAGATGAATTTGGACCTTTTGAAGATTTGCACATCATTTCTCCTCTTACATTTTAGGGGTTGTGCCTCCTCTGTACTGAAGAGTGCTGGGGGAATTCTTCAAAATTGATCTCAAAATTTGAAATGTCTGGTTTTCCTTATGCTTCTACCATGAAATTACTTTCTATTACGTTATTATTTCCTCCTGCTGCTCATCAGCATCATAATCTAATTGTGCTTTTTGTCTTTTGAATTTCTTTCTTTCACTGAAAACCTAAACTAAACTGATGAAGAAAAGTGAAGTTAATTTGCTATCTAGGGATATGGTATTAGCAAAGAAGTGGAAAGGAGTGAGAAATGGAAGAGATGGCACAGTGACACCTTCTTGGGAGTTAACTATGAATGCTCCACAGCCAGCCATAGAAACGTCTGTCTAGGCCTCAGAACCCATGTCTCACCTCTACTGTCTCAAATTTCTCCAGAAACTGGATTGTAGAATCTTCCCCTCTGTATTTTCAAGTGTGAAGCAACTGCCTTGCTTGATATTACAGAAATCTTCAGTTGGTATATGGTGAGTTACTACTGGTCTGCAAATGTTTGCTCTGCCCTAACAGTGTTACTTAATAATCTGAATGTTACTGCTTTTGGACAGAGGATCGGGTTTCAACCTCCAGCAATTCCTATGGAGTACACCTTGCTAATTTCTCTTATTTGCAGGATCTTGTTTTCTGACCTCTTATAGACCATGGAGATCCCATGAAAATCATAATTGCCTTTTTCACTGCAAAACCATGAGTATGGGCACATCAAAGATAATATCAAATGGATGAAAACAATTTGAAAAAATGTACATGAGAGTAAAGAAAGAGATGGATATATATAACAAAATTGACTTCAATAACATACAATACTAAGATTTGACTATGCAGCAATGTACACAGCTTAGACTCCCATGCTATATCAGCACCAAAACATTCCTCAGCATCTCTGTTTATGAAATTTAGTTCCTTCCTTAATATTACCATATTCTCTCATCCTGGTTCAGTTAGGTGTTTCTTATGTGTGCTCCTTCAGTATTATATTCTTAAGGCTCACAGTTCCTGGTGCATACAATAATAGCTTATTTAGTTATCTGGATCCTTCACTGATTAAATGCCTCCAGAACACAGGGCCTAGGTCCTATTTATAGCTGTATTTGTAACACCCGGAAAAATGCCTAATTGCCTAATACCTGGTAGTCTTTCAAGTCGTATTTATGAGTGAAGAAATGACTGGTTGCTTGACTCAAATCCTTTCCAGGTTTTGGCTTCATTTTATTTCTTGCCCTTTATATTTTATATTGGAAGTCATAGTCACATTCACATAAATTATGTAAAAAGGTATTTTTTCCCTAGTAGTTTGAAATTCTTTATCTCCAAAATCATGCAAAGTGAAGCTAAGTGTGTGTGTGTGCAAAGAAAATAAGGGTCCAAAGTTTCTCCCAAGAGATATTAGAGCAGACATAAACACAGCTCTGGGGATCTGATGAAATAGTATTGACACCTTGTCTCTTGCTCCATTGAGGTGCCAAAGGAGATAATCTGGACTTCAAGTTTCAAATCCATGGATGAACTGATCAAGGATGGAATGACAAACATATAGAAGGAGGATTTTGCAATATTCTGAGTGAAACAGAATGAGGACATAAATAAAAACAGAGGTTATGGACCTGGAACAATAATATTGAAGGACATCTGAATTTGGCACTAAATTGCTTTCACTGATCCCTAACCACATTCAGGTCTTCATTATCTGTCTCCTGTCTGTCAACTTGAACCCAGAGATCCATATGGCTCAATCCCAGGCAATGTTTTGATCAAAGAAAGCTCAAAACTATGAGCAAAGATTTCTTTAATTTTAATATTGACATAAGGCACAAGGTTTTGTTTGCATTTTTCTACAACCATGAAGAGGATGCAGCTATATGGAGTTTAAGGAGCATGATTAGATTCCACATCTTTCTTGCTTTTTCCCTCACACTTAGCTGCACTCTTTCCCTCCAAATTCTCCAAATCCTATTCCTGTACCTCTTTCCTCAGCCTGTTCTGCCTCTTGACTTTTTCAGTCCTTTACTTTTTTCCTTTCTTACAGCTCCCATCTGTCTTCCCCGACCCTTTTCTTTTTTGATCACATGATTTTCTAAAGCTACTTTCCTAAAGCTACTAGATCCTTTCTCAGAGAGTGAAGGAAAGAGAATATTAGCTGGGTAAAGTACCAAACCCCCTTTTGGAAACAGATTGAAAAAGTAAAGCTGGATTCAAATTTCTTTTTTAAAAAAATATATTTCAAGTCATAGTACGTATATAGCACTCAATTTTCCATCTCTCTAGTTGCAAACCAGATAGAGTCACACCATTTATGTCTTCACACATGTACCTAGGGTAATGATGTCCATCTCATTCCACCATTTTTGCTACTCCTATTCCCCCTCTCTTCCCCCACCTCCCCTCTGTCCCATCCAAAGTTCCTCCATTTCTCCCATGCTACCCACCCCCACCCCCCTTGTGTATCAGCATCCACTAATCAGAGAGAACATTCGGCCTTTGGTTTCTTGGGATTGGTTTACTTCACTTAGCATGATATTCTCCAATTCCATCCATGTACCTGCAAATGCCATGATTCTCATTTGATACTGAGTAATATTCCATTGTGTATATATACTACAGTTTCTTTATCCATTCATCTATTGAAGAGCATCTAGGTTGCTTCCACAGTTTAGCAATTGTGAATTGTGCTGCTATAAACACTGAAGTGGCTGCATTACTATAGCATACTGTTTTTAAGTTTTTAGGGTATAGACCAAGCAGTAGGATAGCTGGGTCAAATGGTGGTTCCATTTCAAGTTTTTTAAGCAATCTCCATACTGCTTTCCAGATAGGTTGTAACAATTTACAGTCCAACCAGCAATGTTTAAGTGTGCCTTTTTCACTACACCCTCACCAGCACTTATTGTTGCTTGTATTTTGGATAGCTATCATTCTAAAAGGGGTGAGATGAAATCTTAGGGTAGTTTTGATTTGCATTTCTCTAATGGCTAGAGATGTTGAACATTTCTTCACATATTTGTTGATTGATTATATATCTTCTCCTGAGAAGTTTCTATTCAGCTCCTTAGCCCATTTATTGATTGGGTTGTTTGTATTTTTGGTGTTAAATTTTTTGAGTTCTTTATATATCCTAGAGATCAGTGCTCTATCTAATGTGCATGTGGAAAAAATATGCTCCTAGAATGAAAGCTGTCTGTTCGCCTCATTGATTGTTTCTTTTGCTGAGAAGAAGCTTTTTAGTTTAAATCCATCCCATTTATTGATTCTTGCTTTTATTTCTTGTGATTTAGGAGTCTTGTTAAGGAAGTCAGGGCCTAATCCAACGTGATGAAGATTTGGGCCTACTTTCCCCTCAACTAGGCACAGCATCTCTAGTCTAATTCCTAGGTTCTTGATCCAGTTTGAGTTGAGTTTTGTGCATGGTGAGAGATAGGGATTTAGTTTCATTTTACTGCATATGGATTTCCAGTTTTCCTAGCACCATTTGTTGAAGAGGCTATTTTTTCTCCAATGAATGTTTTTGGAGCCTTTTTCTAGTATGAGATAACTGTATTTATGTGGTTTAGTCTCTGTGTCTTCTATTCTGTACCCTTGGTCTACATGTTTATTTTGGTGCCAGTACCATGCTGTTTTTGTCACTATAGCTTTGTAGTATAGTTTAACGTCTGGTATTGTGATACCTCCTGCTTCACTCTTCTTATTGGGGAATGCTTTGGCTATTCTGGGTCTCTTATTTTTCCAAATGAATTTCATGATTGCCTTTTCTATTTCTATAAGAAAGGACTTTGGGATTTCTATTGGGATTGCATTGAATCTGTATAGCACTTTGGGTAGTATGGCCATTTTAATAATATCAATTCTGCCTATCCAAGAGCATGACAGATCTTTCCATCTTCTAAGATCTTCAATTTCTTTCTTTAATGTCTTGTAGTTTTTATTGTAGAGGTCTTTCACCACTCTTTTTAGATTGATTCCCAAGTATTTTATTTTTTTGGAGGCTATTGTGAATTAGTTTTCCTAATTTCTCTTTCAGAGGACTTGTTGCTGATGTATAGAAATGCATTGATTTATGGATATTGATTTTATATCCTACAACTTTGCTGAATTCATTTATCAGTTCTAGAAGTTTTCTGGTGGAAGTTTTTGGATCCTCTAAGTATGGAATCATGTCATCTGCAAATAATGATAGTTTGAGTTCTTCTTTTCCTATTTACATCCCTTTAATTTCTTTCATCTAATTGCTCTGGCTAGAGTTTCAAGGACTATATTGAATAAGAGTGGTGAAAGAGGTCATCCCTGTCTTGTTCCACTTTTAAGAGGGAATGCTTTCAATTTTTCTCCATTTAGGATGATGTTGGCCTTAGGTTTAGCATTAATTGCTTTAACAATGTTGAGGTATGTTCCTACTATCCCTAGTTTTTCTAGTGTTTTAAACATGAAAGGGTGCTGTATTTTGTCAAATGCTTTCTCTGCATCAATTGATAAAATCATGTGATTCTCATCTTTAAGTCTACTGATATGATGGATTATATTTATTGATTTCCATATGTTGAACCAACCTTGCTTCCCTGGAATGAACCCCACTTGATCATAGTGCACTAATTTTTAAATATGCTTTTGTATGCAATTTGCCAAAATTTTATTGAGAATTTTTGCATCTATATTCATCAGGGATATTGATCTGAAATTTTCCTTTTTTGATGTGTCTCTGTCTGGTTTTGGTATTAGGGTGATACTAGCCTCATAGAATGAGTTTGGAAGGGTTCCCTCCTTTTCTGTTTCATGGAATAATTTGAGGAGTATTGGAGTTAGTTCTTCTTTGTAGCTCTTGTAGAACTCAGCTGAGAATCCATCTGGTCCAAGGCTTTTCTTGGTTGGAAAACTCTTGATGGTATAGATTGCTTATAGTTGATCTGTTTAAGTCGTGAATGTCCTCCTGGTTCAGTTTGTGTAGGTCATATGTCTCTAAAAATTTGTCAGTGTCTTAGGGTTTTGTATTTTACTGCAGTACAGATTTTCAAAATAGTTGATAATTATCCTCTGTATTTTAGCAGAGTCTGTCATGACATTTCCTTTTTCATCACAAATTTTAGTAATTTGGATTTTCTCCCTCCTTTTCATTAGGGTGACTGAGGGTTTGTCAATTTTATTTATTTTTTCAAAGAACCAGGGATACCTTTAAGGGTGGGGCTGTGTGGGGCCACTCAAAAAGTTGGGGGTCCTGAGAGATGGAGAAAGAAGGAGTCTCCAGGGAAGAAGACGAAATGGGGTATCCCAGGATGGTGACGGTTCATGGAGCCACTCTCCCCAGACCCCAGGGTGTAGGTAAAAAACTGCTCTGCCAGAGCGAGTTGCAGAAACACGGGAGCAAGAAGCAGGAACACCAGAGTGAGAAGCAGAAACATCATTTATTCTAGAAAGTGCAAAACTTATATGCACTCCTGGGCCAATCAGATCCAAAGGTTACAAACAAAGAGGTGCTCTCTGTCAAGAGCACAGTCTATTAGCATAGAATGGGGAAAGATGGAAGGGAGAGGTTGAAGGTATGGGCAGTGCTCCTACACCAGCTTTTTGTTTTGTCAATTTTTTAAATTGTTTCCTTTGTTTCAATTTCATTGATTTCAGTCCTGATTCTAATTATTTCCTGTATTCTACTTCTTTTGATGTTGGTTTGTTCCTCTTTTCTTAGGACTTTGAGATGTACTGTCAAGTCATTGATTTGTTGACTTTTTCTTCTTTGAATAAATGAGTTTAATGCAATAAATTTTCCTCTTAGTACGCCTTCATAGTGTCACAGAGATTCTGATATGTTGTATCAGAGTTCTCATATACCTCTAAGAATTTTTTTTATCTCCTCCCTGATGTCTTCTGTTACCCATGCATCATTCAATAGCATATTATTGAGTCTCCAGGTGTTGGAGTAGCTTCTTTTTCTTAAACTGTCATTAATTTCTAATTTCATTCCATTATGGTCAGAGAGAATGCAAGGTAGTATCTCTACTTTTTTGTATTTGCTAAGACTAGCTTTGTGACATAGCATATGATCTATTTTGGAGAAGGATCCATGTGCTGCTGAGAAAAAAAGTGTATTTGCTTGTTGAAGGATGGAATATTCTATATTTGTCTGTTAAGTCTAGATTATTGATTGTTCTATTGAGTTTTATAGATTCTCTGTTTAGTTTTTGTTTGGAAGATCTATCCAGTGATAAGAGAGGTGTGTTAAAGTCACCTAGTACTATTGTGTTGTGGTGTATTTGATTCTTGAAGTTGAGAAGTATTTGTTTGACATATACGGCTGCCTCATTGTTTGGGGCATAGATATTTAAGATTGTTATGCTTTGTTGATGTATGATTCCCCTAAGCAGTATGAAATGACCTTCTTTATTCCTTTTCACTAACTTTGGTTTGAAGTCCACTTTATCTGAAATGAGGATGGAAACTCCTGCTTGTTTACGCAGTTTATTCTTAGTTTTTAACTTGACTAGGTTTTTCCTTTGATTGGGCTTTCCTTTAGTGTAGGTCCTCCCTTTTCAGGTTTTCATTGATGTTTTTCATTTCCTCCTCATGGAATATTTTGCCAAGAATGTTCTGTAGTGCAGGCTTTCTTGCTGTAAATTCTTTTAATTTTTGTTTATCTTGGAAGGTTTTTATTTCATCATCAAATCTGAAGCTGTATGGTCAACTCTATTTTCTTCACTGTATGGTCAACTGTATGGTCACTGTATGGTCAACTCTATTTTCTTTTTTTTTCATATTTAATTTATTTATTTGTTCTATTTAGGCTTACATGATAACAGAGTGCAATTTGATTCATTGTACATAGATAGAGGATAACATATCAATTCTCTAGTTGTAAGTTGTATAGATTCACAACATATATGCAGTCATACATAAAGTTAGGGCTATGATGACTACATATGCCACCACCTTTACTGTCCCCATTCCCTCTCCCCCCTTACACCCCCGAACAGAGATCCACCATTGTTCCCATGTCCTTCCCCACATTATGGATCAGCATCCATTTATCAATGAGTACATTTGGCATTTGGTTTTCTGAGATTGGCTTACTTCACTTAACATGATATTCTCCAACTCCATCCATTTACCTGCAAATGCCATAAATTTATTCTCTTTTATTGCTGTGTAATATTCCATTGTGTATATATACCACAGTTTCTTTATCCAGTCATCTATCAAAGGGCATCTAGGTTGGTTCCACAGTTTAGCTATTGTGAATTGAGCTGCTATAAACATTGAGGTGGCTATAGCACTGTAGTATGCTGTTTTTAAGTCTTCAGTGTATAGACCAAGGAGTGGGATAGTAGGCTTAAATGGTGGTTCCATTCCAAGTTTTCTAAGGAATCTCCATACTGCTTTCCAGATTGGTTGTACCAATTTGCAGTTCCACCAGCAATGTATGAGCGTGCCTTCTTCCCCACATCCGCACCAGCACTCACTGTTGTTTGTATTCTTGATAATTACCATTCTCACTGGTGTGAGATGAAATCTTAGGGTAGTTCTGATTTGCATTTCTCTGATTGCTAAAGATGTTGAACATTTTTTCATATGTCTGTTAATGAATTGTATATCTTCTTCTGTGAAGTTTGTGTTCAGCTCTTTGGCCCATTTATTGATTGGGTGTTAGCTTTTTTGGTGTTAAGTTTTTTGAGTTCTTTATATATCCTGGAGATGAGTGTTCTATCGGATTTGTGTGTGGCAAAGATTTGTTCCCAGAATGTCGGCTCTTTGTTCACTTCATTGAATATTTCTTTTGCTGAGAAGAAACTTTTTAGTTTGAATCCATCCCATTTGTTGATTCTTGATTTTACTTCTTGTGCTATAGGAGTATTGTTAAGGAAGTATGGTCCTAATCTGACATGATGAAGATTTGGGCCTATTTTTGGTGTTGGGTCTCTGGTCTGATTCCCAGATCCTTGATCCACTTTGAGTTGAGTTTTGTGCATGGTGAGAGAAGGGGTTTAGTTTCATTTTGCTGCATATGGATTTCCAGTTTTCCCAGCACCATTTGTTGAACAGGCTATCTTTTCTCCAGTGTATGTGTTTAGCTCCTTTATCTAGTATAAGGTAACTGTATGTAAGTGGGTTCGTCTCTGTGTCTTCTATTCTATACCATTGGTCTACATGTCTATTTTGGTGCCAGTACCATGCTGTTTTTGTTACTATAGCTTTGTAGTATAATCTGAGGTCTGGTAATGTGATGCCTCCTCCTTTACTCTTCTTGCTAAGGATTGCTTTGGCTATTCTGGGTCTCTTATTCTTCCAAATGAATTTTATGATTGCCTTTTCTATTTCTATAAGGAATGACATTGGGATTTTAATTGGGATTGCATTGAATCTACATAGCGCTTTGGGAAGTATGGCCATTTTGACAATATTGATTCTGTCTATCCAGGAGCATGGGAGATTATTCCATCTTCTAAGGTCTTCTTCAATTTCTTTCTTCAGTGTCTTGTAGTTTGCATTGTAGAAGTCTTTTACCTCTTTTGTTTTATTGATTCCCAAGTATTTTATTTTTTTTTGAGGCCATTGTGAATGGGATAGTTTTCCTAATTTCTCTTTCAGAGGGTTTATCACTGATGTATAGAAATGCAATTTATTTATAGGTGTTGATTTTATATCCTGCTTCTTTGCTGAATTCATTTACTAATTCTAAAAGTTTTCTGGTAGAATTTTTTGGATCCTCTAAGTATAGAATCATGTCATCTGCAAATAATGATGGTTTGAGTTCTTCTTTTCCTATTCGTATCCCTTTAATTTCTTTCGTCCGTCTAATTGTTCTGGCTAGTGTTTCAAGGAGTATGTTGAATAGCAGTGGTGAGAGAGGGCATCCCTGTCTAGTTCCCGTTTTCAGAGGGAATGATTCCAGTTTTTCTCCATTTAGGATGATGTTGGCCTTGGGTTTAGCATAGATAGCTTTTACAAAGTTGAGGTACGTTCCTACTATCCCATGTTTTTCTAGTTTTTTGAGCATAAAAGGGTGTTGTACTTTGTCAAATGCCTTCTCTGCATTGATTGATAAAATCATATGATTCTTATCTTTAAATCTATAGATGTGATGTATTATGTTAATTGATTTCCTTATGTTGAACCAACCTTGCATCCCTGGAATGAACCCCACTTGATCATGGAGCACTATTTTTTTGATATGTTTTGTATACGATTTGCCAGAATTTTGAGAACTTTTACGTTTATGTTCATCAGTGATATTGGTCTGAAGTTTTGTTTCTTTGATGTATCTCTGTCTGGTTTTGAAATCAGGGTGATACTTGCCTCATAGAATGAATTTGGAAGGGTTCCATCCTTTTTTATTTCATGAAATAGTTTGAGGAGAATTGGTATTAGTTCTTCTTTGAAGGTCTTGTAGAACTCAGCTGAGAATCCATCTGGACCTGGGCTTTTTTTGGTTGGAATGCTCTTGATGATATCTCCTATTTCCTTACTTGAAATTGATCTGTTTAAGTTGAGTATGTCCTCTTGGTTCAGTTTGGGTAGGTCATATGTCTGTAGAAATTTGTTAGTGTCTTCAGGGTTTTCTATTTTACTGGAGTATAAATTTTCAAAATAGTTTCTAATTATCCTCTGTATTTCAGTAGTGTCTGTCATGATATTTCCTTTTTCATCATGAATTTTAGTAATTTGGGTTTTCTCCCTCCTTTTCATTAGAGTGGCAAAGGGTTTGTCAATTTTGTTTATTTTTTCAGAGAACCAGCTTTTTGTTCTGTCAGTTTTTTGAATTTTTTTTTTTTTTGTTGTTGTTGTTTCAATTTCATTGATTTCAGC
Organism: Geosciurus inauris; assembly: GCA_004024805.1. Taxonomy (NCBI): domain Eukaryota; kingdom Metazoa; phylum Chordata; class Mammalia; order Rodentia; family Sciuridae; genus Geosciurus; species Geosciurus inauris. The sequence continues at coordinate 1,222 of PVHX01025616.1, read as the reverse complement.
CCTAATTTTGATTATTTCCTGTCTTGTACTTCTTTTGGTGTTAATTTGTTCTTCCTTTTCTAAGGCTTTGAGACGAAGAGTCAATTCATTTATTTGTTGACTTTTATTCTTCTAATGAATGAATTTAGTGCTATGAACTTTCCTCTTAGCACTGCCTTCATGGCATTCCAAAGATTTTGATATGTTGTATTGGAGTTTTCATTTACCTCTAAGAATTTTTTTTATCTCTTCCTTGATGTCTTCTGTTATCCATGCATCATTCAATGGCATATTATTTAGTTTCCAGGTGATGGAGTAGTTTCTGTTTTTTGATCTGTCATTGATTTGTAATTTTATTCCATTGTGGTCAGATAGGATGCAGGATAGAATCTCTATGTTTCGTATTTGCTAAGACTGGCTTTTTGACACAACATATGATCTATTTTGGAAAAGGACCCATGTGCAGCTGAGAAAAAAGTGTATTCGCTTGTTGATGGATGGAACACTCTATATATGTCTGTTAAGTCTAAATTATTGATAGTTTCATTGAGACCTATGGTTTCTTTATTAAGTTTTTGTTTGGAAGATCTATCCAATGGTGAGAGAGCTGTGTTAAAGTCTCCAAGTATTATTGTATTGTGATCTATCTGATCTGGTATTTGAGAAGGATTTATTTGATATGCGTAGAAGCTCCATTATTTGGGGTATAGATATTTATGATTGTTATGTCTTGTTGATGTATGTATGATTCCTTTAAGAAGTATGAAATGACCTTCTTTATCTCTTTTCACCATCTTTGGTTTGAAGTCCACTTTATTTGATATGAGGATGGAAACTCCTGCTTGTTTGCTGGGTCCATGTAAGTGATGCTTTTTCCCAGCCTTTCACTTTCAGTCTGTGGATGTCTTTTCCTGTGAGATGAGTCTCTTGAAGACAGCATATTGTTGTTTTTTTTTTTTAAATCCAGTATATCAGTCTGTCTTTTAATTGGTGCATTTAGGCCATTTACATTCAGGATTATTATTGAAATATGATTTGTAATTGTGGTCATTTTGGTTTGTTTTTGGTTTTTACCTTGAGTTGTTTTCTCTTTTGAATGGTCTTTCCTCTAGTGTAGTTCCTCTCTTTGTAAATTTTCATTGTTGGTTATCATTTCCTCCTCATGGAATATTTTGCCAAGAATGCTGTGTAGTGCAGGCTTTCTTGCTGTAAATTCTTTTAACTTTTGTTTATCATGGAAGGT
>PVHX01025615.1:0-22081 GCA_004024805.1 Geosciurus inauris | reverse complement strand
GCTGAATAATATTCCATTGTGTATATGTACCACAGTTTCTTTATCCATTCATCTATTGAAGGACATCTGGGTTGCTTCCACAGTTTTGCAATTGTGAATTGTGCTGCTATAAACATTGAAGTGGCTGCTTTACTGTAGTGTGCTGTTTTTAAGTCTTTAGGGTATAGGCCAAGGAGTGGGATAGCTGAGTCAAATGGTGATTCCATTCCAAGTTTTTTAAGCAGTTTCCATACTGCTTTCCAGATTGGTTGCACCAATTTGCAATCCCACCAGCAATGTTTAAGTGTACCTTTTTCTCCACATCCTCGCCAGCACTTATTGTTGCTGGTATTTTGGATAGCTGCCATTCTGACTGGGGTGAGATGAATGGTCCAAATTCTTAGTGAATCCATAATATGGTTTATTTCTGGACCTTGTCTGAAGCTACATGGAGGAACAATATAGAGTGATATAAGCCTATTAAAATCATTTAAATAAATACTGAAAATTGAATAAAAGGTAAATGAAGTCCCATCTCCTTTAGTCTGGAAACTAAATTAAAAGTACTAAAACTAAAATTACTAAACTAAAATTACTTTGTATCATTCATTTTGTCCTTATCACAGTTTTCTTTATATCAGTAAAAATTTTGAATAGATTTGAATGTTAACATGTCTACAAAATAAAGTTAGTCAAACATAGAAACAACCAACCAAACCCTGCAAATCTCACATGACCCATGAAACTCTAACTTAAAACAATGGGCAGGACTTTTTACTCCCACAAAGATAATGACTCAGAGTTCACTCTGATAGATATTTCAGTTAAGATTAATTTAATGAAAAACAGCACATTTTCTGAGTTGTAAATAAGAACTGTCCTTGTGAACATCTAGTATTGTAAACAGGTTCTCCCAGCAAACAGCAAGCGGAGGACTGTTTTCATGAGTGACATGTTTCCAAAAGCCATATGGCCTTTGAAAGCAACTGAGAGTAAGTGCATGGTAATTATATTGGGATTTCATTGCAGATTTCAACCAAATTTGGTAGGAACTTCCAGAACAGCTCCAGCTTCTTCCATTTTCCATTAGTTCTCTGAGTGCTCTCATCCTGTGCTGCATTTGATTATTTTTTTGCTTGCTCTGCTGCCCCTAGTTTCCTTAATCCCACTGAGCCATTCGACTGCTCTCATTAGACTGAGATCCTTTATTTGTTTTGACAGTAGCTACCACCTCAGAATGGAGTTCCATCTATTTCTCCACTTTGAAGAAATCACTATTAGCATTCTTAGTGGTTACTTTTCATTCATTTCAAATTACTTTCACCATTTTTCCCAGGGTCCATGGGCTTCTTGATCGTCAGAGAACTGCTCTTTGTGTGGCCTCAAGTTACATCTGTTTTTAGTATTCAAAACGAAAATAAAATGTGTCTTTTTGGTCTTTTAACAAAGAAGCATTCCTGTCTTAAATGCCATAAGAATAAACTACTGCAGAATATTGACTCGGGACATCAGAACATATTTCATTTTAAGCCATAAATCAACTACCACATGATGTTCAGTGAAGTTCAGAGTAGGTTACACATGAATTAGAGACGGTGACAGACCGTCACAGAACATGTCCAAACACAGTGAGCAGGCCCATGTATTGCAATACCCCCAAGTCTAAGAATTATGGCACAGTTAAAAAAGAAAGACAAAACAAAACAAAATGCTTTATCTTCTTTTGTAGAGTAGAAGTAGATTCTAAAAATTACATAGTGCAACATTACAATGAAAAAATAATCAAGATAGCCTGCTAAGTTTGAACAAAGTTTGACTGCCTTTTAAGAACTCTGTTGATAGCAGTGATACTTTTCTATAAACAGAACTGACTGACCTCTTTCTTTTGTATTTTTATAATTAACAAAGATAATGAATCAGGCAAAACTAATTTTAAATGAGAACAGAATAATTACTAAAATTCAAGTTAATATTGCCTGCAACATTTGATGTTGAAAATGCACTAATAAAACTACTGCAAATTAGACATTGTAAGACAAGATAAACAAGGAGAATGAGACTCATCTCAGTTGCAAAATGAAATTTCCAAATCCATTGCCTTTATCTTTTTGCATTCATAATGCACTGATTACATCAAACGTTATTACATTTACAAACTGTTTTCTATGTAAAACAGTGAAGATACAGTGGAACTGTTTATAACTCTTGACTGCTATTTGGAGTAGGATTAATAGTATAATATAGGCTAAATTTATTGTTTCAAGTAAATTATTTTGGCTTTTAGGTTATGTTTTCAAGCTATGTCATTCTTGGACACGTAAGCACAAAAGTTATCCAAATAAGCACATGTTTGTGAGTGAAAGCGGCTACTACTTATGACTATGTTGGGGGACTTATGATTATGTTGGGGGACAGGTATACAATATGACTAACCTGGGATTCAGTGGATGTACAACGCCACTTCATTACACTTACCTACTTGTGTTTTAGCTGTTGTGCTACGTTTAATTTAGTATATGCAAAGATGCTAGCAACTGCACAAGTTAAAACTGAATCTGCAGTTTCAACCTTTATCAAACCAGAGTTTTGAGATGAAATTAGATTCTCTGCTTCACCAATTTCTTTCTGCATTCTTGTCTCTCAAATTTGAAGGAGAAAAACCCATGGACAATATGGAAGGGAAGAGAAAATAGAATAGGATTTATTTAAGTGAGAAGAAAAGAGAGAGAGAACTCCTGCCATGCAAGAGGGAGCAGAGAGCAGGAAAGTCCATTTTGGTATGCTAGTCTAGGGGCTTATATTGTTTATGGGTATGGACATTGACTAAAATCTATGTTAAATAGGCATTGAAAAAGTACCAAAGGCATTGGTCAAAATCTATGTTAAGCAGATATTGAAAAAGTATTAATGCTGTGTCCTTTCGCCTGAGTTTTTAAATCCTTCTTTTAACTACCATTTGGGTCTACCCACACCTTCCATTTTCCCACTACTCTGGGACAAAGGAGTTGGTTAGAATGTTCCCACAGGAAAGCTTCATTGTTTTACACTTGAAAAAGTGTAATGTTTCATTCTGAGGAAATACTGAAGTGTCCTTATTATTTCTTTCATACTAAATTAGCAGACATTATCAAGCTCAGCCCAAATGGTGGCCATTTGTCAAGAACTTTGTGTAGCAACTCATATTTTTGGGTAGTTTCAAGACCACTCTCAAATTATGGATGCCATACACTGAAGACAAAAATCATAACAAAGAATGTCTTCCAAGTTTCATTTCATTGGTTCATCTCTGAGGAGTTGCCATTCACATTTCCCTATATCACTTTAGTTATTTGAATGTGATGTTTCTGCCCATGAACCTTCTTGTTCAGCCTGTTTTCTAGCCTGATTGCAATTGCATATGTATTACTGTACTAAAACAAGGTTACTCTGTACAAATAACCAGATGCCTCCTCTAAGAAGATCTCCCAGAATGGCCAGTAATGTAACCTAAACCATAGTTTTTCATTCTTGTTTCCTGAAAGTCTTTCACTGGGTGGTGGGAGACTGAGAAGGATCATCAAGCTGATGTCTTCTATCCTAGGCACCAGCTGAATGTTCTTACTTTTTCTGCTCCCACTGTATCATTACAGGGTAAGAAATAGCAGGAAGAAGGGTGTTAATTGACACGAGACTAGAGAGTAGGTCACCTGAAGGATAGGTAAGCCAATTAACTGAAACAGTGAAAACTATTGTGCGTTCAAATTCAGCATTATGCTGACGAAGGCACAAAATAACCAGACTCAAAAAATGAAAAAATATAAGATGGGAAGAGAGTAAGGCAAAAGGAGAGCTGGAAAGGGCAAAGCAGAAATGAAAGGTCAGTCCCTACAGAACAGGTTATTTACAGAACTCCATAAAGAGAAATGTAGGTTAGCATAAAAAATAACTAATAAAAATGTGGAAGAAGCTCCTTTCCTCTTCCAAGCCAATGACAAAATAATAGTCACATTTCTTACCTAAAAATGGAAAAACTGTCAATAGTTCAAAGTGCCTTTGCTAAAATTAACAGTATTGTTACTAATGTATCTTTAAGTCCATGCATCTTGTACTAAGACGAAAATTAAAGCTCTTGTTCTTATTGTTTCCATCTCAAATAAACAGTATGAATAAGCAGCATAGTCATCCTTATGCATAAAATAAACAAAGCATGTAAGAAATTTCAGATCAGATATCTATCATTTTTAGCAGTTGCAAGTAACCTATATTAAAGTTTCTCCTTCTTATTGGTGTCCCCACCCCAACCCACCCCTCAACTTGCAAGCCAAGGAGCCTGAAATCTGGGATTTGGGAGAGTTCTCTGTGGGAAGGAACCAACCCACAAAGAGACAGAATTCAATGTACTAATCTTTTTTTTCTTTTTTAAAATATTTTTTTAGCTGTAGATGGACATAATGTCTTTATTTTATTGCTTTGTATGTGGTGCTGAGGATCGAACCCAGGGCCTCACACATGCGAGGCAAGCGCTCTACCGCTGAGCTACAATCCCAGCCCCAATGTACTAATCTTATTTGCACTATTTTCTCTGACCTAGACAATAATTATGAGCAGAAGGAAGATATTCTCTTATTCTATAGTTTTAATATAGATCATGTAAAATGAGAAATTCTGTTTTAAATAAAACAAAACTGTTAAGGAATAAAGAATACAGTATTATTATGGATAATGATACAACATATTTATTCATTTCTACATTGATAATGTTCGTTCCTAATAACAAAGTCAAGGAATTTAATAAGTTGTAGTCATAAAATATCACATATAGGCGCTTTTCCTGGGCTAGTCAGGTTAATAAATATTGACACACAAACTATAAATCCTGTAGTTTAGGTACTTACAATTCATTTAGGAAGTTATTTACAATTAATTACAAAAAACTGAAAGCTGTAGGTTTTATATACTTTTGTAGTTTATACACTAAATTCTACAAATTCAGAAGAAAAGATCAACAGAAATTGTACTGATCAGAATAAGATCAAAATAAAATACTATTAGAAGATGTTCATTAAAATATAATTTGCATAGGTGGTAATAAGAAGAAAGAAGGGTTTAAAATGATACATCAAATCAAAGAAACAAGAGTGAAAATGTTATATAAGAGTGAAATCAAAGCCTGAGTACCAGATAATGACAGTTCTTCAAAACTAGTTGGGAAAATTAATATGATAACTAAATTTAGGTATTACTCTTCAACATAGACTAAAAGTATAATTAAACTAGCACACACATACAAACACAGAGACATATACACACATATTGAAAAGTGGGTCTGGGATCAACAAAGATTAAAAGTATAATTAAACTAACACACACACACATATTGAAAAGTGGGTCTAAGAGAGAGATGAGGACAGCTCAGGAGTCCTCTCCTCTCACTAAGCTTCCTACAGATCTCTCCAGGAGGATCACGATTCTATTTCATTCACATTATTCTTCCCCTTTGGTACCAATGAAATGAAAGCTGTCTGCCTTGGAGGAGGTCTAGATCCTAGGTAAAATAGTCTCTCTAAGCTGGTAAATTGGGCTATATGCATATTAAATGTATTCTTGAGAAATGTAAGAAGTATACACAATATCTCTTTTTTCTGGCATCTTTCTTGCTAAAGGGATCATGAAAGTTTTTTGTTACTAAACATAAGTGTGGGCTTTTTTCTGACATGAATTTTCTTTTTCTGTGACAAAAACTCCCATGGTTCCACCCTGGAACTGAGTAGCTATGAAAGAACTTAAATTTAAAAAAAAAAGCATTTGTTTGATATTATATATATAATTACATTGCAAGAGGTCCATAAGTGTGTAAAAAGTAATAAATGCAAATGCTTTAGTAATTGCTTTCCTTTCCTGGATAAAAAATCCTTAACAATATAAATCTGACCTTTGTGAATTTCTTCCTCTAATCTCCTTTGTTTTATTCTCTAGCTCTCTTGATACCATCTGTTCTTTCTCTCTTTCTCCCTTTTTGTCTCTTTTACTGGAAATATGTTGAACATTGTTTTAGTCAGCTTTTTTTGCTGCTGTGATTAAAGAATCTGACCAGAACAACTATAGAGGAAAAAAAGTTTATTTGGGGGCTTACAATTTCCGAAGTCTTAGTCCATAGAAGTCTGGCTCTATTCCTCAGGGCTCAAGGTGAAGCTGAACATCATGGGAGGAGAAGGTGGCAGAGGGAAGCAGCTCACATCACGGTGACCAGAAAGCAGAGAGAGAGTATCCACTCTCCAGATACAAATAGGTACACCAAAACTATGCCCAAATTTGCACCTTCTTTAGCCATACTCTACCACTTCAATTACCACTCAGTTAATTCCCATCAGGGGATTAAATCACCGATTGGGTCAAGATTCTTACAACCCAATTATTTCTCCTCTGAACCTTCTTGCATTGTCTTACATGTGAGCTTTGGGGGACACTTCACGTCCAAAGTATAACATTCTGCCCCTGGCTCCCAAAAGCTCGCAACCATCTCACAATGCGAAATACAGGTTTTCCATTTCCAAGAGTCCCATAGTCTCAACAGTTCTGAGATTGCTTAAAGTTCAAGTCCAAAATCTTCTCTGAGGCTCAACGCAATCTTGCATTGTGAACTCCTTTAAAATTAAAAGCAATTTACAAATATCCAATATATACAGGTACAGAGTAAACACTTCCATGCACAAAATTAGGGGCATAGAAAGAAGGGGTAGGACTAAAGCAAGACCAAAATCCATCTGGGCAATCAAGTCCTGTAGTTCCATATCCAGAATCTTGGGTTCATGACATGTTTTTTTGTTTTGTTTTGTGATGCTAGGAATTGAACTCAGGGCCTTGTGCATGTGAGGCAAGCACTCTACCAACTGACCTATATCCCGATCCCTCTGTGACATGTTAGTGTTCTCCCCAAAGGGTATGTGTAGCTCCACCCCTATGGTTGTTGGTTGTAGCCCAAGTGGTCTTTCTGTTGGCTTTTGTCTGCTCAATTCCTGAGCTTTCCTAGGATGATGTCCCACTGTACTGGCACTCCTTAATCTCGGGGCTCCACACTGCAACTTTGGCTTCCTCCTCACATCTCCACATTTTGATTTCACAGGGGGTGCCTGCAGGGACTTTGATCCTGCTGCACTTTGCCTGGCCTCCCAGGCCTTCCTATGAAATCTTGGTGGAAGTCTCCATGACCCCCTAAATCCAGCATCCTGCGTTCCTGCAGAACCAGCACCATGTGGTTGATACGAAGGTCCACGGCCATCTCGAGCAGTAGCCAAGACCCGAGGAACCCTCGCTGCAGTAGCCTCTGAGTGTCTGGGTGGCTGAGCATGTTGGAAAAACTTCCTAGGCCCCCTTGTGCAACAAGACCCCACTGGTTTCTTCTCAACAGAATTTTCAGCTGTACTCCCTTGAGCTTGAGATGGGTGTGGTCTTGTCAGCACCTGAGATGCTCTCAAGTCATCTTTCTTATTGTCTCTGAGCAAAGTCTTTAGCATTTCTTTAGTGGTAGTCTTGTCTAACTGCAACTTCCTTAGCCTCAGGTTTTTTGTTTGTTTGTTTTTAAACAGAAGAATGAATTTCAAGTCATAGTACATATATGGAACACAATTTTCCATCTCTCTGATTGTAAACAGGATAGAGTCACACCATTTGTGTCTTCAAACATGTACCTAGGGTAGTGATGTCCATCTCATTCCGCCATTTTTGCTACTCCCATTCCTGCTCCCCTCCCCCACCTCCTCCCTGTCCCATCCAAAGTTTCTCCATTTCTCTCATGCTCCCCACCTCCACCTCTACTGCTGACGTCAGCATCTGACTGTTCCAAGGCTTCCCTGGCCACCCTTAACTGGACAGGCTGAACTGACCTAATAACCCCCATTATGGATCAGCATCCACTAATCAGAGAGAACATTCGGTGTTTGGTTTTCTGGGATTGGCTTACTTCACTTAGCATGATGTTCTCCAGTTCCATCCATTTACCTGCAAATGCCATAATTTTATTCTCTTTTATTGCTGAGCAATATTCCATTGTGTATATATATACAATCCATTCATCTATTGAAGGGCATCTAGGTTGCTTCCACAGTTTAGCAACTGTAAATTGTGCTTCTAAAAACATTGATGTGACTGCATGACTGTAGTATGCTGTTTTTAAGTCCTTAGGGTATAGTCCATGGAGTGGGATGGCTGGGTCAAATGGTGATTCCATTCCAAGTTTTTTAAGGAATCTCCATACTGCTTTCCAGATAGGTTGTACCAATTTGAACTCCTTAGCCCCAGTTTTAGTCCTGCCTTTCATGTTCCCATTTTCCAAATCTTTCTGCTCTGCTTTCTCCTCCTGATTATCACAATAAATTTGGATAAAAGCCACCAGCAATATCCATGCCACTGCATGAATGCTATGCTGCCTAGACATTTCTTCTGCCATATTAAGAAGTCCATCACTTCTAAAATCACCCTCACAGAGAGTCTCAGGACATGGGCAAAATGAAGACAGCCTCTCAGCCATAACAGCACAAGTGATCTCCACTCCAAATTTCAATACAGTCCTCCTTTTCTAAACCCTCTTGAGCCCTGTCTTCACTGTCCACAGAGCTTCCACCTGAATTGGCTATTAATCTCTGCTTACAACAGTCTAAAGCATTTCCACCTTATCCTGCTAAGTATCTTAAAATCTCCCACTGATTCCAAAATGCTCCAAAGCTTCTGAACTGCATGGTCAAGTTAGTCACAGAAAAAGTCTCACTTCTAGGTACCAATTTCTATTTAGTCAACTCTCTTGCTACTTCCTACTGCCATGATGTTCAGCCTCACCTGGACCCCTGAGAAGTGGAGCTAGGCTTCTATGGACTAAGACCTCTGAAGCCATGAGCCCCTGAATAAACTTTTCCTCCTCTATAGTTGTTCTGGTCAGATAAGACACGGCAGCAAGAAAGCTGACTAAAACAAATATCTACCTCTTTGGGTGCTTTCACTGCATCTAAATAAATTAAATATGTTATTTCCATATATTCAAATTCTATGAATATGGAATTTTGACTAGTTACCTATCTCTGTTATTTCCTTGTATTTTTACTTTTGAATTATTATTATTACACTCACTTTTAATTAAATTAGAACAAAAAATCAAACTAGGATTTATGTATGGGTGGGACAGTGTGTATTGAATAAACTATACATGTTTGTCAGCTTTCCATCACTGTAATTAAATACTTGAGATAATTGACTTATAAGGGGAACATGGTTTTTTTTTATTTTATTTTTTTTGAAGTTTTGGTTCATTATACAATGATCTCATTAATTGGAACTGTAGTGAAGCAGCATATTATGTCAGGAGAGAGTGGCAGAGCAAACTGCACACCTCATGAGCCAGGAAGAAGAAAGATAGAGCAAGAGGCTCTGTTTTCTCAATTCCTGTTATGGTTTGGATCTAGAATTTCCTCCAAAGTCTCCTGTGTTTAGTGGTAAGACCTTGGGGAAGTAATTAGATCATGAAGGCTTTTATTTCAACAGTGGGTTGATCCATTGTTGGCCAAATAGATTACTGAAAAGTGGGACCTAGCTGGAAGAAGTAGATCTTTGAGGGCATCCCCCAGAAGGATTTATGTTCTCTTTTCCCTTTCCTTTGTCTCTCTTTCCTGGCTGCCATTAGATGAAAAGCTTTCTTTTGCCATCATCTGCCAAGATGTTCTGCTTCAGCTCAGGCCCAAAGAAATGGAGCCAGCCAAAAACAGACTCAAATCTCTAAAACTCTGAGCCAAAATAAACTTTTCCTTCTCTAAGTTGTTCTTGTCAAGAATTTTTGTTACAGCAATATAAAGTTGACTAACACAATCCCCTTCAAGGACATACCCCAATAGCCTACAGATCTTCCTTTTTGTCCCTCCTTCTGGAGGTTCCCTGTAATGCCATCTTCCAGACCAATCCTTTTACACATGGATCTTTAAGGGTCAGTTATGCACACTATGGTACTCTTTTCAGGTACTTAATCTATTGTGGAAGGAGTTTCAAGGAATAGACTGTAGCATTAAGAGTAAATTGTTAATGCAATATTTTTTAAAACATGTTAGTTTTAGGATCAGTTTTTAAATGACAATTGTTAGTGCTTGAGGTTGGCTTTTCCTCTTGATGTGTTTTGTTCAAGTTGTCAAGTACTCTGATGAACTTTATATTTTAATACCTTGGGGACATGCATGCCCTTTTCTAGTTTATTAAACTGCCCACTACTCCTCATGCCCCACTAACCAGTCTGCTTCATTAATTTCCTGTGATTTTTCTATCTCATAAACAATGAACCATCAATGTTTGGTCTCTCAAAAAATGTCCAGATACATATCAATCTATTTTTACTTAAAATATTTTTGTTATGGTTACATAATTTAAAAAAAAATCTCTCTTAAGAAGTTGTGTTTAATCTTATTTATAGCTGCTTCTCTGATAGATAGATGAAATACTTACCTCTCACCTAAAATCTCTCTGAGGCCATAAGGTACCTCCTTGGTTATAAATCTTTTCTGGTTCTTTTTCTTTCATTTTGCTGGGCCATCTTTTACTCTATGGCCAATATATTCTTTCTGAAGCATGGAAAGTTTTCTCAAATTCAAAAGTTTTTAATAAGTAAATAAAAGAAAAAATAGTATGTACCAGGCACTTACTTAAATTCTTTATAAGCATTAGCTAATCTGATCTTCCAAAATAATATAATACAGTAAATAGTATTACATATTTTTATTATTATCATTTTAGCAAAGAAGAAACTGAGACCAAGAGAAATTAAATGGTAAGCTCAAGGTTATGCGGTACATAAGTGGTACATATAAAATGCTTGAATTGAAAGAAATGTACACACATAAAACAACAAAGACCTTTTAGCATCATTTGCTATAGCCAGGGAAAACAATGATAAAAGACAGTTATGTATGTTTATAAATAAAAGAATTTAACTGTGTAAGTATCCTTTAATTTATGTACTTAGTTTAAAAAGTATAGATTTGATGATTACAGTCTATGATTATGTGGCCCAGCATTGGAGGAAGGGTCTTCTAGTTAAGGATGGAATATTAATTCATTAATATTAATTCATTTTTTTAATGACTGAATAATATTCTGTGGTATATGTGTACCAAATTTTCTTTATCCATGCATTCAGTTAATAGATATTTAACTTCTCTTCATTTCTTGATTGCTGTGAATAGTGTTGCAATGAACATGGAAGTGCAGATGTCTCTTTGACATAGAGTTCATTTGCTTTGGATATGTGCCCAGCAGTGAAATTGCTGGATGATATGGTTTTTCCATTTTTTAAAAATTTTTTGAGGAACCTCCATATTGTTTTCCATAATGGCTATATTAATTTACATTCCCACCAACAGCGCACAAGAACTCCCTTTTCTCCACATTCTTGTCAGTACTTGTTTTCTTTTATTGTCTTTTAATAATGGCCATTCTTACTAGCGAGGTGATATCTATTGTGATTTTGAGTGGCATTTCCCTGGTGATTAGTGTTGCTAAGCATTTTTCACATGCATGTTGGCCATATTTTTGTCTTCTTTTAAAAAATGTCTGTTTAGGTCTATTACTCATTGTTTATTCTCTTTTTCTTTTTTTTAATTTTATACCAAGTTTTCTGAGTTTCTTACATATTGTTGACATTAAAGTCTTGTCGGATGTATAATTCATAAATATTTTCTACAATTCTGTAGGGTCTCTTCACTTTTATTATTTTCTTTACTATGCAAGACATTTTAATTTGCTATAATTAATCCCTTTTGCCTATTTTTGCTTTTGTTTATTGGATGTTTAGGGTCCTGCCCATTCCAATTTCCTGAAGCATTTGCCTATGTTTTATTCAGGTATTTTTGTGTCTTAGAGTTTAGTCTTTAGTGTGATGTAGGTATTTATTACTCTTTCTCTGCAATGATTATGCTCTTTGCTTTTTGAGTTCTTAATTTTCTTCTTTTTTCCTAATAATATAATTGCTTGTTACCAGTCTCTTCCTTTTTTCCAGCATACCATCTTGAAATGTATTTCTTGCCTACAATACAACTATACTTTGTGATCTGTGCTACCATTATATCCAAATAGTTCAGTCAGATGTGATAAATAATTTACCTTTTCCTTTTCAAATGGCATTGTGTAACATTTGCAACAGATACAAGTCTGAAAAATATATAATTTTATTTTATAAATAGATTTTATTTCATCTGCAGAATCTTGTTATTTGTGTTTTTATATATTCATTTTGAGGACTCTTCCATGGCTATAAATGATTACTGGGCTAAATTTCTCATGAGTATTTTTAAATAAGTTTTCCTTTTATATTTGTTGTCCAGAATAAAACCATGGTTACTTTTATATATGTATTTCTGAGTTTAGACATTGTTTTACACGATTCTGAGTAGTCCTTAGTAAATTTCTGGAATGTTATGACATATTTAGAGATTTTTGGTTCACTTTTGTGGAAATGAACTTATTTCTATAGATTAACAAAAATACAGAGTATAGACTAGTAAAATAAGGCTGCCAGAGCTTGAAAGAAATGAAGAGATTCTTTCATTAAACCATCCCTTTCTTAAGCACAGAATACTGTTTAAATTTAGAAAATCTATGTGGATTTCTTTAAATATCTCCATAAATTCATTCTTTAGACATTTTAGGGTGGAAAATAGAAACTTAAAAAAATAATAAATTAAATAATTTAGTTTAGAGTAAACAAAGACATTTTTAAAAACATAAATCTGCACAAAAGAATTTTATAAAAATTGTAGGTAAACTATACTTTGTGGTCTGTGCTACCATTATATCCAAATAGTTCAGTCAGATGTGATAAATAATGACAAAGGAGTTAATTTACCTTTTCCTTTTCAAATGGAATTGTGTAACATTTGCAACAGATACAAGTCTGAAAAATATATAATTTTCTCAAACCATTATTGATTAAATAAAAGCTCAGTAAATTTGACTCTACAAATCTCAAAGTGTTCTCCTATTCTTATGGTTATATGAAGAGAATGCAAGATGCCATGACTCTACCCTGCACTCTGAAGGTGACAGGAAATCAGAAGTTCACAAGAGTTGTTTTCTCAGAGTATTCAGATTCTGTTAAAACAAGGAAATAGGGAAGATAATTATTTAGCTTCTTCCATATTCCAAGCATTTTCCACAAACTAAGAATAGACAAATAAAGAACTGAGTATGTCTCCTCTTTAAACTTCATAGTCTGGTGATGAGAGAGATAAGAAAACAATCAATAGAAAATAAGATCATTATTTTATTTAGTTCTATACAAAATCAAAAATAGAGAGTGTGGACTAGTAAAATAAGGCTGTTAAACCAGAAAGAAATGAAGAGATTCATCACAGAGGAAGGATACTTAAAACTGTCTTGGAAAGGAGAATTGGGGTAGTTTTGTAATAAGACATCCAAATTAGTAATTTGAAGTTAATTTATGGCTAAAAACTCACTGGGTACAGTACTTTCATAGAATAAGAGGTGATTAAGTATAAGAGTGGAGTGAGGAGAATACATCCAATGATGATAACCCAAGCAGGTGGAAGAGTCCTGGAGGAATGTGGGCATGGTGTGTGAGGAAGCTGTACATACTGCAGCACTGACTGGAACATGAAATTCAAGAAGCACATGGGCAGGAATGGATGCACAGGAGCAGGATGGCTTGAGAAGATGGTAAAGGTTGCAGAGTTTGCATTGATAAGATTGGTGATGGAAATCATATATTTTGAATGATGAAGAGACATTGACAAGTAAATTAGAAAGGTCACTTAGGCAGAAGAGAAAGATTAAAAGGGAGAAAACACAAGAGCATGCAATTATTGGATTGTGTGTTTACACTGGTTTCTAAAGAGACAAAGGAGCAACTGAATTACTGGGGCAAGAGCTCTTGATGATTGTTAGTGGGATTGAACAGATCTTAGGTAAAATTGTTTCAAATATCGCTTTCCTAGATATTGTGTTCTAGTGATTTTGCTGCATCTTGAATTATATATAATTTCTTCTTACTGTGTAACAGAGGACATTTGAATAGAGTAGAGCACACAGTGTTTTGATTCAAGGCTGCTTATTCTTCCTCTCAGTAGGGATTTTACTTATGGTCAATCAATAAAGATAATTTACTGATGACTGCTTTTTATTCCATCACAAATACAGTTGTCTTTACACATGGGGGCATATTGGTGTATTACATGTATTCCTGAAGACATAGATTTACTAAAAAGTTCTCTAAAGCATTAAGAATCGGGATTTTAAAAACATTAACTAGCCTACTTTCTGAATTAACACCATGTTGCTTGACAAAATAATACCTATTGCAGATTGCTTTTGTCAATATATTGCTTCCTGATTTTATTATAAGTTTCTCATAATTATGTCCTTAAACCTTAATCTCAGTGAAACATTGACAATTTTCCTATGTGCTTCTATTTTTATACTACAGGTGCTTACATAATCATCTGTTTACACTAAAAGTAAAATTCAAAGTGAAAAAAGTATATTAAAAGTAATGGGATTATTGAGCTGCATAACTTTAAAATCAATTAACAGTGACAGCTTCTGGTAAGGTTTACTGGCTTAAATCCTAAAATCTGGGTTTCTCTCTCTAAATCACTTTGCACAGTGGCATAAGAATCCCTCTTACAAGATGGTTGTAAAAAGAATTTTTGTAACTCTTATTTCATACAACTAAGTCCAGAAGCAGAGAGGGACACTTCAGCTAGGATCTTTCTTAGAAGTCTTGGCAAACATCTCTTGGCAAACAGAAAGTTGTTGTCTTCTTGAATCGATTAAGAATTACTTAGGTGGAACATTTAGCTGGAAAATGCTAATTGCCATAATCCCAGCAAACCCTACTCAAATCAACCAAGGCCCATTCAAATTCAAACTTGTCAAAGAAATGAGAATTTAGGTAATGTCCTAAAGAAATTTACCTCTTAGCCAGCAAGGTGATGCATGCCTGAAATCCCAGCTACTGGGGAGGATGAGGCAGAAGGATAACCCATTTAAGGCCAGCCTCTGCAATTTGGCAAATGCATTTCAAATTTAAAAAGTCTGGAGATGTAGCTCTGTGGTAGAGCACCCCTGGGTTCAATTCTCATTATTGTGAAATAAAAAAATAAAAAACCAAACTAGTAAACAATAAATAAAAAATAAACTAGTGAATAATACTTTTACTGAGTACAAACTAAATACCTACCAAAGAGATAACATGGGGCTGGGATTGTAGCTTAGCAGTAGAGCGCTTGCCTTGCATGCGTGAGGCCCTGGGTTCGATCCTCAGCACCACGTACAAAGCAATAAAATAAAGACATTGTGTCCATTTTTTAAAAAAAAAGAGATAACATGTCTATGAAAATAATCTTCAATTTTATTTTATTCTTTTGGCAGAGAGTCCATTTAAAATACATTTACCAGTGCTTTATTCTGTACACCAAATAAATCTGTGATATATAATTCTTTGCAAAAAAAATATGCTGTTTGAAACACAAAACAATTTCTTTCTTGATCCAAACTTCAAAGACTTTTCCATGTGATTTCTTTTTTAAAGGAGATCACAACTTGGGGTTTTAGAATTTAGCAGCTATTAAATTTAAGTATATGTAAATAAGGAACTTAGTTTAAAAGCAGCCCAAGAAACATGAAAAAAAAAAAAAAAAAAACAGACTTGTCTTACATTATAGGTTACGTGAATTTTTATATCCAGGAAAAGAATGACAATTTCTCTTTGCAGTAAAATACTTTGAGGTCAGGAAAATATTTGAAATCATCAAGTTAATTTAAAAGTAAATGGAAGATATCTTTCCTAATAAACAAGTTGTGTAAGCATTGCTTCAATCTCTTATTGACCTAGTTGTGAAACAATCAATTTTCCATGCTTGGATTCATGTCATTATTTTACAGGAAATTATATATTTATAGAAGCTACACAAATTCAAAAGAATAGCAAAAAACCTGGAAAGTTATGGACTCTCATACAGATAATGACATGTATCAAATCAATGTAGACAGAATCGGCATGAAAATCACCCCACTGAATGAAATTTTTTCTTTTTTATGGAAGATGAGATTATTAAATTACTGTCTGGATGCCCATCCTATTGAAGAATCACATTATTCTGATATTGCCTTATTCTAAATATTAAAGTTCAGTTCTCACTATATTTGAGTATCTAAAGTGATGAGAAAAAAATTGTTACAATAAGAAAAAATGACAGAATTGTTTCTATTATGAATACAATGTTGACATATTAACATTGTGGGGAAAATATCACTTGCTTTGCCAAAGATGATTTTGAGTAAGTTATTACCATGAAAGTTTGTAGTAGAGCAGTTGCAGTGAACAGGTGTGATGTAAAAGTCAAGCCATTTTCTATTGCTCACATACGGTATGTTTTGCAAACATTCTATCACACTTGGCAACATCAAAGAATAAATGTATTAAATGATTTCCAATATTTTGACATCTAGCATATAGTACCCAACTGTTAATGCCAATGGAAAGTCCATGAGAAAGATTTGGATTAATTTTAAATTAATTTCAATACTAATGAATGACTATTATTATAAAGGTTATAAAAACACAGAATATTCTAAAAGAAAGATAAAGTCTCTGTGTTCCTACTCCCTTTGTCTCACTCTTATTTCATGTTTCATCCTAGTGACAATCACAATCAATGTTCTGGTTGTACTTTTCCAACCTTTACATATCATAATTCCCAAGGCCTAAAAATTAATTTTTTTCAAGACATACATCAAATTTAACTAATTTTCTTCTTTTCAAATATGTTAATCCTAGGATAAAATCAGAAAATCACTTACTTTTTAAACCCCAAGGAATAATAGCTGTGACATTCAAATAGCTTGAAATTATTCATGTAAACACTTTCTGTAGTTCCTAAAACTTTAGGCACATGACATATACTCTCTATATATCTCCATTTTCCTGTATATATTTTAGAATTAGAGTTACATGCTAACCCTCTTCTAGAAAGATATGAAATATATGATGAATAAATAAAACTAACAAAGGGGAAAGCTATCATATAACAACCTGATGCAAAAATTAAAATAAATTTTAATAAAGATTTTCAAACTATTTTATAATGATAAAACTTATTATTGTTGTTTGGCCTTAGAGTTACTTTTAGGTAAGATTATTTTTATTTTTTCCCTTAGAGATTTTTTGTTTTGTTTTGTTTTGTTTTAAGAACTTGGACATTGAAATAAAATCAGTCACAATATGGAAAACATATAATCTAACTCTGTTAACCTAAGTAATGTCAGACTCTAGAGAAAGTTTAAGGGTTGAGGTCACAAAGGACACCAAATCACTACTAATGAAATGTTATTAAAGATCATTAAATACAGACTGCTTTTGCTCACTAGCATCACCCTTTTCTCTTGTGTTCCTTTTGCTGGTAAGTAACCTCATGTTGTCATTATTGAAGAAACATTCACATCACAATTTCCTTCCTCAGTCAGGCACTCCTGTACCTTTTACCTACCTGGGCCTTTAATTACCTGTTGTCAATTATTGGCAAAAACTGATTCACTGATAGAAAGCAAACCACTCCGACCTTTCCAATACAAAAACATTGTAAACATTTATTTGGCTTCCAACCTAACTTATTTTTCCTATTTTAAATAGCGAAGGCATTGTAGAACTAATACAGATGCCCTCCTGCCCCCCCTCTAACCTCAAAATCTAAAAACCATTCATTCAGACCATTGGAAGCAAATATCAAGAATAGCAAAGGCAGCAAAGTTCAGGGCAGATAGAGCTGGTGTTACTGGAGGTTGGATTCTTCAATCAATTTCCTTGCCATGTTTAATTCTCAAACCTGCTATTTGACCTTGAGGAATCTTGAGGAAAAGGTGGACTTGAGCAAGCATTTTTAGGATTTGCACAGGGTTTTATTAATTTCTACATTCATATTTAAGGAAGGTAAAACCTATGAAAATCTCAAGAATGGTTTCTTAAGTTGGCATTTTCATATTGCTCTTAACAGTGACAGATTTGTATGCCAAAATTTCTTTGATAATAGCATAAGTTTTCATTAAAAGAGAAATGGAAATAAAATATAAATGCCTCTGACATATGAATGCAGAATTCCTCTAATAAAATATGACATGCTTTCTTCTCATCTTCCTTTTAGTAATGATAGTAATAATAACACCAATAGCATAACTAAAAAAAGCATTTCTTTATGGGAAGATTTTTACAAGTGAAATAGTTCTCATTATTTATAATTTTGACTCCTTACAACTCCTACCGAACTATATGTCTCATTGAAGACCAGTTCTCTCCTGTTCATTGCTCAATTCCTAAAAGCACACACAGTGCATGACAATTATTGCAATTTTTGTTCAGTGAATAAAAAAAAGTGAGGTGGGGATTATTATCCTAATTCTAGAAATAGAAAAATTAAGGTTTATTGATATAAATATAGAAAGAGAACAAATTTAAACTCAGTTTCTCCTGCTATATACTCCCAACACAGATCACTTCTGTGAGCCCAAAAGGTGTGTGAATTTCTCCTGAACATCAATCAAGTAGTCAGTTCTGTAGCAGACAGCAGCTGGGGTTTCTCTAATTTAATTCAATTCTGACACTATCTTCCTGGAATAGGGTCAGATCCCACAGAGTGAAGAATCGGTCCCCAAGACTACTCCCTCTGCAAATTTAGATGCCAGTAGCAAGTCCCAGGTTGTTTTACCTGTGCTTCTGAATGACTAAATCTAAGTGAAGGCTCCCACATCCTTCCTTTGGGTTCAATGATGAAGAGGTACACAGAGTGAGAAAGCACAAAGTTTCTGTGCTCCCTCTGGGCACTCTGTTCTGCAGAAACTTTTATGTGTTCATTGTCCAAAAGTGCTCCAAATCATGTCCTTGGGGGTTTATATGGAGGCATTATTGCATATGAATGTTTGATTTAAAAATTGTTATTTGTCACTTAACCTCAGCTTAACCTTCATGCCCTCACCCCTTTTAGAGATTGGAGATGGGAGTCTGAAAGTCCATGCCCCCTAACGCCACCTTGGTCTTTCTGGTGGTCAGTCCCCATCCTGAAACTACTGAAATTACCTAGGGGGCAGTCGGCCATTTGTCAACTTATTAGCATACATAAAACTCTACGATTTAAAAGATTTCAAGGTGTTGTGAGCTTGTTATGCCATTATGGACCAGATACATTTGTGTCTTTCCACAACGTCAGAACAAATTCACAAGCTCCTTCAATTTCATCAGTTGTCATCCATCTCATTGTTCACTTGGTAGTACGACCACGGCAATCATGAATTCTGTTATTCCATCCAATCTTAATTACTAACATTAATAACACTCAAGTCAGACATCAAAATTTACACAATAATGTATAGGTTACAGAGTGGCTAAGAAAGGGTTGACCATGGCCACAGAGTTTAAAGAGACAGAACTAAAAGCACCGGCAGAGAGATGATACCAATGAAAAGAGTGAGGATTGCATATAGTCAGATAAGGCATGAACTCAGCAAAGAATTTGTGAACAAGATGTGGAACTTGTTCAAAGCATGGAGCTATTCAAGATAACTTTTTCAGGTGAGGGGATTACATCATTCCTTGGCTTGGTGTTTTTGATAAACCCATAGGCCTGCTTTCTCTGATATCTCTGGTATGGATTTGATTTGCCCATGCATTCATGAGCCTCCGATTTAGTTTGATAAAATCACAGGTGTTGTTTTTTATTAGCATGACTCATTTGCTTATCAGCTTGTGTGTTATGTTTGTGCTTTGCAGTGGGGGGTTATCTTTTTGATAAGTTCTTTATGTCTATCATCTGGTGGTTATTTATGCCCATACAAGCTACCAAGTCGTTTTGCTTTAGCACTTACACTCAAAATAGGGTAGCTCATTGAAAACTGCTACTTTATCAAATAGAGTAACACAGAGCTAAGCACAACCTGAAAGTTGCTGTTCTATACAACATGGAATAACTCAGAGCAGGGCTCATCTTGCTTTCCACATAACTATTTTGAGTCATATATCTGGAAAAAGAACACCAGATACATTTTGCACAATATCATAACTGATGTTGAGATATTTTCTTCCAAACAGAAAGTATATGACAGTTCTTAGAATACTAAACTTGTTTGAATTGGTGTACTGTTTTATTAGCTACAGTAAATTGCTTCAAAATCTTATCACTCACATGGATAAGTAGGAATATTTATGATAATTTGCCAATGTTTGTTAAGTATCTAATGTGCATAAATTTTGCATATTATGAAATGGATAAAGCAAAATATAGCATTTTGATCTTTTCTGACCACTCTAACAAGTATGGATTTTGAGAGAGTGGCTATAGAGCTGAAAGCTGTAACCTTCCAAACAACCAAGTTCTGATGAGTTCATCTTTTTTTATGCTATAGCATGTATCAATATGTTCTAAATCAATTCTGAAAATCATTAGAATAGGATTTCAGACTCCTGTCACTTCTAGTAAACCTATGGAGACCTAGGATTCAACATCTATTTTCTATTCCTTTAGCATCCCAATGCACAAATTCCTGACATACTTGGAGAGATCATTTATGTAAAATAAATTAAAAAAAACTTTTTTATAATTCTACTGTTAGAGAACTTGATGATTTAAAATATTATCAAAATTTTACATCTGTTCTCTCTTGGTCTGAAACCTTAGTTAAATCTTTGGAAACTCTCTTTGGTTGGTACAATTAATCATCCTGTAAACCATCTCCTTACAAATCACCAGCAAGGTGTTCACTACAAGGGAAAAGTAGATATTCATAAGGAAATTATGGCAATCTAAATTAAAAAGAGAACTGTAATTAGTACTTGTCAATATAACTTCCAATGTGGAAAACAGATTTTCACCCTGCATATGAACAGAGCTCACTGTCATGAGCCACTGTGACTAAGTATAAGGCATAGCTCTTCCTTGGATGAGTACTTTCACATGAGCTCAAGTGAAACAGGGACTGAGCATCATTCATCTTTGTTTCTGAGACATCCAAGACACAGTAGATGCTCAATTCATTTGCAATGATAAATGTTCAACAAGCTAGTTTGAATCTGCTAAAATCTGGTGTTGCACTACTCCTTGTTAGAACATTCAACCTAGCTTGTGATTTCTTGTCCTCCTTAGTCATCCAAGCTAACCCCAATTTTATTTGCTATTTTAGAAGCTAACTCCCATCTTACTTGCTAGTTTAGATTTTTTTAAAATTTAGTTATTTTATTTAAATGCATTTCAAGTCATAATACATAACCAGAGCTCAGTTTTTCCATTTCTCTGGTTGCAAACCAGATAAAGTCACACCATTAGAGTCTTCATACATGTACCAGGAGTAGTAATGACCATCTCAAACAACCATCATTACTGTGCCCATTCCCCTTTCTTTCCTCCCACCTCCCCCTGCCACGTGTAGAGTTCCTGTATTTCTCCTATGTTTCCCATTCCCATCCCCCTTACGTATCAGCGTCCACTAATCAGAGAGAACATTTGGCATTTGGTTTTTTGGGATTGGCTTACTTCAATAAGCATAATGTTCTCCAATTCTATCCATTTGCCTGCAAATGCCATAATTTTATTCTCTCTTATTGCTGAATAATATTCCATTGTGTATATGTACCACAGTTTGTTTATCCATTCATCTATTGAAGGGCATCCGGGTTGCTTCCATAGTTTTGCAATTGTGAATTGTGCTGCTATAAACATTGAGGTGACTGCTGTATTGTAGTGTGCTGTTTTTAAATTTTTAGGGTATAAGCCAAGGAGTGGGATAGCTGGATCGAATGGTAGTTCCATTCCAAGTTTTTTTAAGAAATCTCCAAACTGCTTTCTAGATTGGTTGCACCAATTTGCAGTCCCACCAGCAATGCTTAAGTGTACCTTTTTTACCACATCCTCACCAGCACTTATTGTTGCTGGTATTTTGGATAGCTGCCATTCTGACTGGTGTAAGATGAAATCTGAGTGTAGTTTTGATTTGCATTTCTCTAATAGCTAGAGATGATGAACATTTCTTCATGTATTTATTTATTGATTGTATTTCTTCTTCTGAGAAGTTTCTATTCAGCTCCTTAGCCCATTTATTG